>BQNB010098282.1:0-25193 GCA_026074375.1 Tanacetum coccineum
AAGTAATCTAGATACCGGGATAGCTCTCCATATCGTGTTTTATATTACTGGACCAATAGGAACCCAAATAATGTTCTGTCTTTGTCTTTGAATTATGAGCTTAGTTGGACTGGTAGGTGACCCGTTTATGTTTCAGCAATCATGCTCTTAATTAACTGATAAAGATTTGAATAGTGGACTACCAGTATATGAAACACCGTCAAACAATAAGAGGGTAAAGTCCCGTTTTGCTAGAGTTTTAACAGGATCACCACTGCTTTGATTCCCTAAGATAGATTATAATTAAACTAAAGGATGCTTTATGCGGATGCGTTAATTATGACAAGATTAATCGTGTCTAGGTCTTAGGATGATGTCCCGCCTAAGTCTTAAGAATGATATGCTGCTTCGAGATAAGTAAATCATTGCACTAAAACAAACAAACCAACATTGAACCGGATTTAATATGGCTAATACAATTTTCTATCATTTGGCTTGTACCCCTTTTCTATCTTCTGATTTTCTTCTTTTGTGTTTATTTTATATTGAATTGATATTTGTTTCCACCAAACCTATGCCAGTCTCTCAGGCTTAAAAACCCCCATATCATTAGACAACATATATATCATAGGTTTAACCAGTAAATAGATTAATTAAAATACTGATAGAATATAGGATTAATGTTTCACTCTTAGTGTTCAACGCCCTACTTACCGCGAACTCCATCTTGACCGGGTACACTACTCGTTAAAGTGTTGTTTTAGGTTTGTCGGCTATATATAAATTTTAAACTTGATAATCAATTAATTGACCCTACATGACAGCACATCAATTAGCTAACCCTTTCACCCTAAATTCACCCAAAAACACCACCCTAAGTATGTCCCATCCGTTTTTGTTTCCATTAATGTTGTCTTACACCTACTCCCCACAACCCTTTAAAAGACCTCTTTGATAGTATTGACTAGTACTTGCGCCTAGCGGTGGAGGTTTGATCATTTACCAAGCCTATTGTAATTTATATGCTACGACAGGTAATGAGTGTTAATTTTTCGTTTCCCATAATTATTATAATTTATTATACACCCGAGAGAAAGAGAGAATCCAAACACTTATGTGAGGTGCTAGTATATACTTTTCGTGCTTTTAATTACGAGGTCTAGGAGGTTGTGTTGTAAACTACTTTTAAAAAGTAGGTAAAATACCCCCAATATTGCTATTGTCAAGGTAGAAAAGCCCATTTGCTTAAGGATAAGCAAATCCCAAGTGTAGGGGTATTTGATGAGGTGTTATTTTATACACTTTTTCGGGGTCATTTAACCTCCTAAATCATGCAAATATGCCCAAATTATGTGCTTAATCGTTTGTTTTTATGTTTTTAGCACTTGGATGGCATTTGGAGAAAATACACGTGACTTGGGCTCATTTGGAGAAGAAACATACAAGACTACGACTCTACACCAAATCCTTTGAAGAAACCGTGCATACAGAGCGTGGAGATGGCATCGCGATTACTAAGCGACGGCGTCAGGATTTTCATATCATCGGCGTCATAGATTTGGCAACGGCGTCAGGACGTAGCCGACTTAAAGTGGCTCTAGAAGATTATACGTGGCGACGGCGTCACGATTACCACACGACGCCGTCAAGACGATTTCTCTATATATACAAAACCGATTTTAGGGTTTTAAGTGTGTAACTTTTAGGAGACGAACCCTAACTTTTATATTCGAGTTTGGCAGCTTTTTAGGCCGTCTTTAGGGCCTCAAAACCCTATTGTAACAGTCTTTAATCCATGTTTTAATCAAGTGAAGTTCATCTATTCCTTTAATCTTTCAATATGTCTATGTGTTGTTTGATTAATTCTCGTTCTTCTCTTGTGCTTAACATGCTAGGCTAGATCTTTTAGTATTTACTTATGATTGCATAAAACTTAGATTGTAGATCCTTTTAATGTTGCTTCTTGTGATAGATGTGCGCGTTAGGCTTTAGAAAACTAGCCACAAAATATTAAATTGGCATAGACGTCTAGGGAAATGCAAGTATGTAGAAAAGATACTATCTGTAATAGTTTTCATAATACCTTACCCCTAATATGGTTGATCCCTCTTAAGATATTTTAATTGCATGTAATGTACTCTTAGGGGCCTTGTAATAGTCTTCATATTGCCTTACTTGTACATTGCCTTAACGGAATATTACGTAGACGACGGGTTCGTGTAATTCGTTCATGACTTATGAAAAACTTACACAGATTATCACAAGTGTGACAAAGCAATAGGATTAAGAGATGTAATCTGAGGAGTAGTTCATGATTAAGTAAATACGTTCGTTTATCATATAAGTTATGACTAAAGGAGTTTAGATTTATTTTATTATTATTAGTTTAATTAGATAAAACAAACCAACCTCTCAAACTATGATTTTACCTGCTTTCTATAAAATAAAAATACAAAAATAATCTTCTCTTAACCCCGTAGACCTTTATTAGATCTTGTTTGAGCCTTCCTAACCTATTCCCCTAGAGAACGATAACAACCCCGAGTCTTACCTTACCACACTACAACGGTTAGGTGCTCTGCTTAAGGAGTTGTAAAACTTCCTGTTGAAATCCTATGACGACCACATCATGTCTTTTGTCTTACCTTTACCTAAATCGTATATTGATGCGTTTACTGATCTAAATTGGCAAAATGCTATGCGTGATGAATATAATGCAATATTAAAAATGACATTTGGGCTTTAGTGCCTCGACCCACAGACACCAATAATATTCGTTGTATGTGGTTGTTTTGCCATAAGTACTCGCCAGATGGCACTTTTAGTCGCTACAAGGTTGGCCTTGTAGCGAATGACAGTACATAAGTAGAGGGTATTGATGTTGATGAGACTTTTACCCTGGTTGTTAAACCAGGTACTTTTCGGTCCATTCTTAGTTTGGCTACTTCTTAACATTGGTCGGTTCAACCGATTGATGTCAAGAATGCCTTATTGCATAGTGATTTATCTAATACGGTTTATATGCATCAGCCTCTAGGGTTTCGGGAATCTGCACATCTTGATTATGTTTGTTTATTACTGATGTCTCTTTATGGGCTAAAGCAGGTTTATCGGGCTCGGTTTTTATGGTTTGTAGCTTATATTACTTGTGTAGGGTTTCATCATAGTCGTTGTGACTCATCATTATTTATTTATAGACAGGGGACTCACACTGCTTACTTATTATTATATGTTGATGATATTGTGCTCACTGCTTATTTTGAGACTTTGTTGCAGTAGATTATTGCTTTATTGCATTAGGAGTTTTTTATGACAGATCTCGGTTTGCTTAATTATTTTTTAGGAATTTTTGTAGCACGTGATTCTTCAGGGATGTTCTTATCTCAGCGCAAGTGTGATAACTGGTAACTTTTCCTGGATATTGGTATTATAAAATACTATATCTATATTGTGGAAAACTAGAAGGGGTGTTGAATAGTTTACCGCTTTTTAATTTAATGTTTATGTTTGTATATAAAAACTTAGATTCAACTTTTTGTGAATTCATTACTTGCACAATATGAATAATATAAATAAGTAAGAACAAATAAAGAAATAAGAGATAAGAGTTAGAAAGATCAAACCACAACACAAGGATTTATAGTGGTTCGGTTACGAAGCACCTTTTTTCCCTATGCCACTCCTCGAGCACCTAACTCGAGAGTTTTATTCACTATGTCAACAAACTCCCTTATGGCGGAGAAAACCGTACACAACTTTCGCTTATATCAATTTCCAAAACTAAGCTAGATGTCGAGTTCCAATCTTAGCTAGAACCAATCTATCACAACTTCACAACTTCTTCACTACTTTCATGACTTCACAACACAACTTCACAACTACACAATCTCTTCACGCCTTGGTATTCTTCACCACACTACTTTACTACTTCACTTTAACTTTCACACCTAACTATCACAACTTGGATGAATCACTAAGATTCAACTATACTTACAACAATCATCAATATCTATCTACTACATAACTTTACAAGATTTACAAATGATTTACAAGTTATGATATGGATGCAACAAGATTGCAACAACACACAAAGGTGTAATACTTCTTCACTTGATGATGGAAGTATTCTTCTCTTGCACTTGAGGAATTGAGCTTGGATCACTTGGAAACAAAGCTTTATGATTAAATGATCAAAGGATTTTAATGAGATGTGTGGGGTGTTTTTGATCAGAAAGAATGAGTGCAAAAGGTGAGGAAATAGTAGGGAATAGTCCAGTATTTATAGGACATTCTGGAGGAGCGTCTACCTATGGGCGGTCCTCTTAAATAGGTGGGCGGTCCCTTTAAAGTTAAGGGGCCCGCCCGTTTATTTAAGGAGGCCGCCCTAGACTAGGCGCTCCCCAGTTTAACCTTTTGTGTAGGGGGGGTTTTCTGGAACTTTCTAGCCGTTTTAGGTCTGAAAATTTAAATTTCAAAATGTTTATTTTGAATAAAACATTTCTTTTAATTGTAGAAAATGTTTTGTAATGTTTATAAAAATGTTTACAACATTTTATAAAAGTGTGAGGTTGAATAAAAATTTCCTTTGATCATAAAATGCATTAAGCATTTATTTATTCATACCTTTAAGTGATATAATTTTCGAAATGAAAATTTACTACTAATTACTTGTTTACGTTTAATTTTACATTGAACATTTTTATATTTTGTGATTATCAAAACGTAAAGATGTGAAAAATATTAATAATGTTTTAGGCATTATTTCTATCAACAATCTCCCCCTTTTTGATGATTACAAAATTTAAACTCATTAAATGTAAAATTATTTTTAAACAAGTATTTAGTGAGTTTTATGTCATTTCTTCCCCTTTTTGTAGAATCAAAAAGGCATCGTCAAGAATTGCTAGTAAAATCGACGAAATAAATGCTCCCCTTGATGTGTGCTCCCCCTCGTTCGAGGGCACCAAGGAATCGAGCTATGGTTTCTTGGCTACAAAAACGAGTTAGAACAATACAAATATTTCTAACATGTAGCAAGAAGGAAAAATATGGCATAATAATAATGCAACCAACAATAATCATCCATTAAAAGTAAAATAGTGTGTGAACCACACTCATGCATACATAAGGAAAATAAATAACATGCTAACATACATGAAATTTTTAAACTACAAAAAGTCCTATAACTAGTAAAGCTCCATAGGACTTGCTTGCAAAATGGTGGATGGACAATTATTTGAGAAACTAAACATAGAGTATGTTTAGTTTGGGGAAGATGATGGAGGTGGTGGGATGATGGTTGTTGGTGGTTGTGAGAGCATATGTTCAATATATGAAAACATATATTGAAGTTCATCCCTTAACCCAAAAATGAGGATTCGGTTGTGGACACAACAAAGTCATGAATCACCATGCGCTTCGAGTAAATTCCAAGGGATAGGAAGCCCAATGATGGGTGGAGAAAGTGATGGTGAGTTGTGATGGACATCTAGTGGAGTAATGGGTGAGAGTGAGAGGGTTATTTCCATTGAGTTGGGTGCTTTAGTTATAGGTGGTGGAGGAACTCTAGGTGGAGGTGACAATGGGGAGTTTAGATACCCATTGGTGGAGGGTGATGATAAGAGAGTTGGTGATTTTGGTGTGTAGTCAATGGATGAAGATGATGTGTCTTTTGTAGATGGTGTTTTATAGGGTGCATTAGGAGCACTTGGTGATGAGACTTGAAACTTAGGAGATGGGGTTGTAGTGTCTTCTTTTGTCAAGTCAATAAAGAGTTGTTTAGGTGGTATAATTGTGAATTTAGGTTTCTTGGATGGTTTGCAAATGGAAGCTTGAGGTGATGCCATGGATGTTGATAATGGTTGATGAATGATGAAGAAGATTGTGTATTGGAGATGATCATTTAGAGGGGATTTATGGGAAGGAAATGGTTTGAAAAAGGAATGAGTTTGAACTAGTTTAAGTTATTCCAAATTATGTTCGAGCATTCTAGGCAAAGATAGTTAAGACTAGGTAAAAGAGGGTCAAAAAGCAAGAGAAATACTGTTTTACCCGTGATCTGCTAGCGCGGTCCCCTTAATTAGGGGTCGGTCCCCTTAAAGATAAGGGGGCCGCCCTCTGCTGGTATCAATTTTTCACGGAAAAACAATTTTTCTCATAAAAAATTTTGAGAGTATTTTTTTTGGTGGTTTATTTACAGCAAGCCCTATTGAGTTTTATGAGCACATTTAATCATATAACATGTAATAAACACATTAAATCATGAAACTAAAGTAGCATAATTAGTTGATTAAACAAAACAACCAAAGGTTTAAATCATCATAGAAAATAAGTATCTAAAGATAACTAATAACCAAGTCTTTCCGAATAAATCGAATAATCACCACACAAGTTGTTTAGAACATACACATAATCAAGTTAAAAATTATCTTAAACCACATTTAGCTATCTAGCTAATTTCTCTCCTATGTCTTCACTTCTTCTTCTTGCTAAACACTCCTTTTAATGCCTTTCCAACTAACTTGAACCCTCCGCGCATCTCCTCATGCATTCGTTGTGTTTGGTTGAGCAAGGTGGTTTGTCGTGAAAGAGAGTTTCATCGGTTTGCTCGGAAGAGGAAGGCATATGGTAATTTTAGTAGTTGAGTGGATGAAGAGAGTTAAGATAGGTGGTAGAAGATGGAATACTTGCTCGAGAAGTTTTGACATCATCATCATCATCATCGTGTTGATGAGATGACGTGCCTTGATGATGAGAGGATGAAGAAGAGACGGAACAACGTGCCTTGCCACGATCACTTCGAGGTCGTCGAGTTTGTCTTATAGCAAGAGGACGCATGACTCGCTCAACAATGTCATAGGTGCCATTGTCAAGATGAGGATACGTTTCCATGACGTATCGATTAAGACGAGTTAAAACATGACATATGGAAGATTTACGGTTAGAGTAGCTTTGGCACATTTGATTCTTTTGACAAAGAAATAAGCAAGATTGTATTGTTCTTTGACAACAACACAAGACAAGCGGGGAGACGATCCAGATGTCCTCCTAGTCCGAATACATTCTCTCGAATGAGTTCTTCCCATTGCTTTATGTCGGGGCTTAGTTCTTTGGTGAGAATTTGATTTAGATTGAGAGTGACTGTTTGACTTTTAATGGTGCGGTCTACCACGACATGTTCCAATTCAAGAAGTCGACGAATGTCGTCAGGAGTAGGAAGATCGGTGCAATATGGTCCCTCGATTTCTTAAGAATATTCAAGAGATGCAAGATCCCACTCGTTTGTAAAAACGGCTTGACCATTGTATGGAATTTTGAGGATTTGACCGAATTGAGCAAGAGTAAGAGTTATGAATTCGTGTTGAATCATAAAAGAGATGACAAGATAGCCATAGTCATCGGTTTGTACCGTGACTTGACTATAGAAGTCTAGAATAAATCTCAGAACAATCGGTTCATTGATTTGAAAGAGACAATTAAAGCGAATGTTAGTAAAGAAACACTCGATATTGTTGGATTTGTAGTAGGCTTGATCAACAACACGACCTTCATGAATGTTGCTGTTTTCAATAGGTTTGTAGAATTGGGCAATAGTAGGGGAGATGCCGAGAATTTTGGATACGTTTGGGATGTAGGATTTAGTAAGAGATACATCGGTGGTAGTAGCTTTCGGCATTTTTTGTCACCTAAACAAGTCAACAATAATGTCAAAAAAATACAAAAATAAAAAGAGTATGTAAGAAAAATACTATATGTGGGACCAAAATTACTTTGACTCTAAAAAATAAAAACCTAAGAAGTAACTTTTATGTTCCTTAGTTTATTTTTAACTCAACTTTAAGTATTGACAAATGTAAACATTAAATGTATATTTTCCGTCAATTCATTGAAGTTGTTTGCAATTGGCTTATCACTAGTAAAGTACTTATTTGGAACTCAAAATTCTTATTAAATTCGTGATAGAGACCAAACGCTCCTTATGGGTATAAATCATGTCCAATAAGGTCAAAATATATATGAATTATATATTTTTAGCTGACTCACAACTAGTTTTGTTAATGTGTTTATAAACGTGATAAAAAATGTAGTGATGGCCATACTTACTCTAAACAATCATCCTAGGAGATAAACCAAACACTTCTTTATTTTTATAAAGTTGTATATATATATATATATATATATATATATATATATATATATATATATATATATTTAATATATATTATATTTTTGATATCAATAACTAGATTTATGTTTAACATGTTTTAGGCATTAAACAACAATGTGTAAGTTTTAAAAATACATATATGGCAAAAATCGGCCATATGTTCATAAGTATAGCATGTTTCTTAAAATTTTGACTCAATAAGTGTTTTGATTCAATCCTATCAAGGTTGTAGTGTTCTTATGACTATAGGAATCATTATAGTTATGGAAATCCTAGACTAAATCAAGAAATATAAAAATAATGAAAAAACCCCAATTTTGATTAAGAACAAAATTGGATGAAATCAAACAAAAAGAAGGTTGAAAAACTTAAAAGAAATGTTGTTGATTGACTTGTTAGAGAAATCCCATTGCGAATTTTGGTTAATTGGAAGATTTAAGGTTTTGATTTTGATGTCAATGGAGATGGTATTTTCGTCACAGCAGGTAGGAGAAGAGGGAAGAGAGAAAAGTGATGTTTGGTATAAAATTCGACTGTAAAGGGGTGTTTGGTTTCGCAGATAGGCAGTCCCCTTAATTAATTAAGGGGCCCACCCTTTTTACACAGCCGGTCCCCTTAATTTTAAGGGGGCCGCCACTTGAAAAAAAAATTCTTTGATTTTTGGCTAGTTTTGTGAGAATGAATATTGATAATTTTTAATTAACTCTTTGTTTAATTAAAAAGTTTCTTTGACTATCTCGACGAGATAAACAGGATGTCAATACATTAAGATGATTTTGTACTAGAACTTCTGCGAACATTGATGAATTAATTTCTTTCGAACATAAAATTTAATTGATACGTTTTGAAATTGGGAAAGAGTAGATAATTGAGAGGGATGGAGAGATTAAAAATGAGTTAAGATTTCAACAAGGGCGATTTTGATAGACGGTATTTAGGTGAGCGTCGAGGTGGAAGGGAGTTTTTTCATCCATAGTGGTATAAGACTTTTTTCCGATGCAAAAAAACTAATCCTACATCTCATTTACTGTAAATTATTATCCACTAACACATTTTTCTTAGTCTACGTGAGTTCGTTGGCCATTGAAAGATTGCCATTTTATAGAGTGGTTCATAGTTAAATCCATATGTGCAAGAAGTTAGTTCCTAATGAACAAATTCTTTAAAAACAAGAAAGCCAACAAATGACACTTCTAGTAACTACATATTTCCGAAACGTATCACTAATACTAAATATATATAACCAATCTATAGATTTTCGTAAATATAAAGAGGGGGTGGGAGACGTGGAGCGCTGGTTAGCGCTCAGAGAAGGATTACGGTGGGTTAGCGAATGCTTGCAGTCTGAGAGGTAGTAGGCGGATGGTACTATGCTGAGGATTCCAAGGAGTGTGGACAGTATTATGATTCGGTTTGTGTGAGCAAGAATTACATGGGGGGGTCTATAATGAAGTTATAACATTTGGAGGTTTCTTCATCAATGTAGTCTGGGCCGGTAAGATTACGATCACATACAAGCCAAAGGATACTTGTAGAGGAATTAACCTCGGAAAGAATATGATGATTTAGCCATTGTGGTCCCCATCGTTTTCATGGGTCCGAAAGTTATTGTTTTCCGAACTTTTTGAAATTTGATTCGGACACATGCACGTAACATCTCCATATTGAGTAAAAGCTTGTTTGGTGTGGTGTTTCCCACAATGTGGGATAGTGTATAGAGTAATTTGGGTCTCCTTGGTCCTCTCCTAGTGAGGGGTTTAGGAACTAGATGAGAGTTTTCCTTTCTTCTCGGAGGAGGTGTTTTAGACCTCATTGTGGGTTTAGTGTAACGCCCCGACCCAAAAGGGTAGAAGTATTACAAATATGGTGTGACATCAAAGGCATACATAATCATAACACAAGCATAAACAGCGGAAGTCTTAAATAAATAACCAAAGGAAAATAAGTCAACATGACTTAAGGTACATAAGTTCTTAAAAGACAGACATATCCAAACAAAATAACCGAAATAACAAAGGTCTCGAAAAGTAACAAATCATATATCAAAACTAAGATCTCTAGGGTAAGTCCACACTCAGCACTCATATCCCGAAAGCAACCCCAGCTCCTAGCTTAGATACCTGCCGCAGGAAAAGAAAGTGCGGCTGAGCTTACAAAGCCCATGAACAGAAAATATACTCGAACGCAAAAGATAACGGAAAATTCAAAGATACGATAAAAGGTGCAAAGGATATCACAAGACAGATCAAAGGATACAAATATAAGATAAACCAAAATCTGAAGTCAATTCATAGTGTAAGGTAAGATGATCAGAAAGTCAAATCAAGTCCAATTACCAAGCCAAAACAAATCATATCATAGTAACCACGGAGTCTTGACTCCCTAAAATTTGTGAAAAGACTGCAATGCACCCAAACCTCAGTTCACCAAATATACAAATATCATAATTCATGAATCCAATCGAATACAAAACAAATCAGGATCACCATACGCCCCTTAAACAAACAATAATCATTCATAATGCGCATATAATATAAAATGGGGTACGGGTGAGAAATCACTCACCCACACATGAGTCATGTCAAAGGTGGCATCAATGACACGCCATGTTACCCTTCATGGCTAGGAAACAAATAGTGCTCGGTCTCAAACTGAAGGGTACAAATCTAAGTCATATCAAAGTTCATTCAAAGGGATCATACAAAGGTTCAATGCCAAAGGTTCAAATATCAAAGGTAGCATAGAGGTTCAAAAAAGAACAAAATAACAGATCAGATCAGAGAACCAAGAAAAAAGCTCAGAGCAAATGTTAGCATATCCACATAAGTAATCAAAGATAAAGAGGAATATGTGCATGAAAACCTAACATAAGGTCATAAATATATGTACCTTATTCCGAAGCAAAGCAATATCAAAGAAAACACACCACAGGAAAATCAAAATCACTCCCTCTTGCCCGGAACCTAAAGAAATGAGAATTCGATTACAAACCATTCAGTTTAAGTTATACTTTCTCTTTTTAGTAACTTTCCATTTTTAGTAACTTTCCATTTTTAGTAACTTTCCATTTTAGATAACTTTTTCCATTTTAGGTAACTTTCCATTTTTAGTAATTGTTCCAAAATTAGTAAATATTCCATCATTTGAGACTTCTATTAAGTATTTGAATAGTTTAGGGACTTACATGTCAACCTTACAAGTTTAGGGGTTATAATGACAACTTTCCCATATTTTAGGGTTTTAATTATACAAAAAACAACAATTTTCAAGGTTAAAAGTGTAAATATCAAAGTTTCACATTTTATTCAGATTATACCTTCCATTTTCTTAATTTACAAGTCAAACCCTTAATTTACACAAATTACATATTTAGCCCTTTTGTTTATTAATTATTTAAACAATATCTTTAATTATCCATAATTACAAAACAAGTCCCTTATAGATTCAAATATGACAAATTCATACTTTATACATTAAATCTAACCAAAACCTTCCACTTTTTTCAGATTTACAATTTTCACGTCCCTATTTAATTAATTAATTTCTAATTACTTATTATATGTAATTTAACAATTTTTAATCCAAAATAATATTAATATGACATTTTATACCCCCCAACTATTTATACAGAATATAATAATAGAATACATGTTTAAAATAGGCCTCATAGTTTCAGAAATTACAAATCACCCCCTCATACTTTAAAATCACAATCGGCTAACTAATAAATCCACAAAACCCTAATTAAATTTTTCCCCAAACATTTCCAAATTTTTATACAATCATTAGCATTAAAAGAAACTGGAAAAATTATTAAAACCCTAATCCTAATTTTATTTCTTTCCTTTTCCATTTTATTCGAAATCGGCAAACCAAAATAAATCCCAAACAATTATTTCGAATCTCTCCTAAATTTTTCCAACAATTGATCTGAGTCATATATGATATAAAAAACCTTAGAAAAATATAAAATCAATTTTACAAATATTATAAATGCCGATTACATAACTAGCTAAAAATTAGGGTTTCGAACATGTTTTAATTATTTCGACCAAAATAACATGCATGATAATTTTTCTTAAGCATAGAACGATTAAACTATGAAAAATGAATATCAAAAATACCCTTGATGATCCTTGGTGATTTTTCGAATTATTGATACACGAATTTGTTTTTCGAACCAAATAACTTCCCACGATCGAACCAAGCCTTAAACAATCTTTCCAATATTTTTCCCACGATCCTTGACCTTCAAAACACCTTAGAAAAATGATCCTTTCCCTTGAAAAATTTTGTGCCGCCTCTTTTATTTCTTTTAGGGTTTCGGTGGAATTGTTTTTAGGTTATAACAAATAAAATGCATAAATGAAGTATAATAGGTGTTTGGCCGATTTTATGGGCCTTTTAAACAAACTAAATCAGATTTTAACTTTGCCTAATTTTATTTTTGTACTTTATCCATATTTTATTTTATATCAATTGAAAAGTCTAATTAATTTAAATACATATAATTCGGCTTAAATATTTTTACATAGATTATTATTTATTTTCTAACATAATATAAGGTATATTTTATCTTACAAAATTTCATAATTGTCAAATGTTGTATTTTCATAATTTCTATGAATAAATGGAAATTTATGCATGCTTTAATGTAATTTCTTCATTAGGGGTAATTTTGGTAATTTTTTACACTTTTGAGATTTTTTAGGTTTTACAACGTCTCCCTCTAAAAAAAATATCGTCCTCGAAAATGGGAAATGAAAACGAAATGAGAACGAAACGAAAACATATCGAACTAGACAAAGAAATAAGGATAACTAGCTCGCATAGACTCTTCGGTCTCCCAGGTAGCCTCACGCTCTGGGTGATTCTTCCAAAGAATCTTCACAAAAGGAATAACTTTGTTTCTCATGACTCTCTCTTGCCGATCCAGAATGGATTCAGGTTCCTCGGACAAAGACATATCAGGCTGAATCTGATCAAAAGGATAAGATGCGACATGCAATGGATGATAATGGTATCCCCTCAAAAGAGATACATGAAAGACATCGTGAACGTGCGATAACTGCGGAGGAAGCCAAACGATACGAAACCTCTCCAATACGTTCCAAAATCTCAAACGGACCAATGAATCGAGGCTGAGCTTGCCCTTGATCCCAAAATGTTTAACTCCTCTGAATGGCGAAACCTTCAGGAATAACGATCCTCCAAATTGCACTCTAACGTCACTCGATGCTTATCAGCATAACTCTTCTGTCGCGATCTAGCCTCTTTCAGCTTCTCCTTAGCAACAGCCACTTTCTCATTAGTAATCTCGATAAGCTCCGGACCTTCAATCAAACGCTCACCTACTTCATCCCAGCAAAATAGGCTCGACCGCCATTTTCTACCATACAAAAGCTCGAAAGGTGTTTGCCTTGATTCAGCATGCAACTATTATATGTAGGCAAACTCCCACCAAGCACAATATTCTATCCCAACACCTGTCATGTATCCCAAAGCTACAAGCCCTCAACATATCTTCCAAAGTCTAAATGGTCCTCTCTGAACTGACCATCGGTTTTGAGGATGAAATGTATGTACTGAACTTAAGACGAGTTCCACTAAGCATTCTGTAATCCTTTCAAAAACGAGACGTAAACTTCGGATCTCTGTTGGACACAATAGAAGTCGGAGTACCATGCAGTCTAACGATTTCCTGTCGAAAAATCTCCGCCAACTTACTAATACCATAGTTCTTCCGAATGGGTAAGAAATGAGCAGACTTGGTTAGCCGATCAACAACCACCCAAATCGCATCATGTCTTTTCTGAGTAGTAGGCAAACCAGTAACGAAATCCATGGAAATCTCATCCCTTATCCACATAGGAATCTCCAACGCTGAACAAACCACTAGCCCTCTGATGTTCAATTTTGACCTGCTACAAGTCCATACATTTGATACAAACGTTAGCCACATCTTGCTTCATGCATTCACCAAAAGTACTAGTTCAAATCTATGTACATTTTTGGTTAACCTGGATGAATAGGTAAATGGAAGAACTATGAGCTTCCGTCATAACCTTCTCGCGAAGTGCCTGATCATTAGGAACACATAGCCTATCTTCAAACCACACAACACCGTCATCATCAACACTGAACTCAGTATGTTTACCGTCTTCAACATTCTGCACAATAGCCCACAACTCACCGTCGTCCCTTTGAGCTTCTTTGATCTGTAGCATGAGGTTAGACTCTATCCTCATACTCGCCCAATAGCCACCAGAACCTCGTACACATAGCTCAACATCCAAACGCTCTAAATCACGAAGGATCATGGAATCAAAACAAGCTATCATCCCATATTTTCGACTAAGTGCGTCGGCAACCACATTAGCCTTGCCCGGATGGTACTGGATGTTAGTGTCATAATCTTTCAAAAGTTCCAACCATCTCTTGTCTCATGTAAGTTCTCGCTGAGTAAAAATATATTTGAGACGCTTATGATCTGTAAATATATCACTAGCTTCACCAAACAGATATGTCTCCAGAATCTCAATGCAAAACCCACTGGCAGCTAACTCAAGTCATGGGTTGGATAATTTACTTTATAAGGCCTTATAGTTACCTTGAGCGTAGGCGATCACCTTCCCAATTGCATCAAAACACAACCCAAACCTTTCTCGATGCATCACTGTAATATTCTGAAAACACCGGAACCTGATGGAAGAGTCAATATCGGAGCAGACACCAATCTTCGTTTCAATTCCTCAAAACTCTCCTGACGCTCGTCCGTCCACACAAACTTTTCACCCTTTCTCATCAGCTGGGTAAGAGGTAAAGCTAATCGGGAGAAACCCTCAACAAAACGTCGGTAATAGCCCAGCAAGCCCCAGAAAAACTTCTCACTTCGTACCGTAGTAGGTCTCGGCCATTTGGTGATAGCTTCAACCTTTGATGGATCCATAATGATGCCGTCTGCAGATACAATATGACCAAGGAAAGCGACTTGCTGTAACCAGAACTCGCACTTTGAAAACTTCGCATACAACTTCTTCTGTCTAAGAATCTCCAACACAATCCGAAAGAGTCGCTCATAGTTCTTCTTCAGACTTGATTAAACGAGATTCGTCGATTAAAACAATACGGAACTTATCAAGTACTCCGTGGAAAATACGGTTCTCAAATCCATAACATGGAAAGACGCTTAGCAGACCGAAGGGCAAATAACCAAGAATTCGTAGTGGCCACAACGCGTACGAAAAGCATCTATAGAAATATCCTGCTCTCCACACACGATAGCTTGATAACCCAATCGAGATCAATATCAGAAAAATATTTGCCCTTTGCAGGTGGTCAACAAATCATCGATTCGCGGAAGAGGATAGCGGTTACGAATAGTAATACGGTTGAGTTCGCGGTAATCAATACACAAGCGCATGCTCCCATCCTTCTTCTTAACAAATAAGACCGGTGCACCCCACGGTGAAACACTGGGTCTAATAAAGCCATTCTCCAACATCTCCTGTAACTGCTCTTTTAACTCTTTCAATTCAACAGGTGCCATACGATACGGAGCCTTTGAGATAGGTTCAGCACCGGGAATTAACTCAAGCCAAATACAATCTCTTCCTAGCCGAGGAAGTCCAGGAAGTTCATCGGGAAAAACATCAGCGAATTCACGAACAACAGAAAGATTTTCAATATTAGGACTCTCCAAAGATTGTCCATAACAAAGCCAGAAAACCTTGCACCCATGAGAAATCAGGATTACGTGCCTTCATAGCAGAGATAGCTTAAACGGCTTAAGCGGTGAGGAACCATGATAAACAAATTCAAGTTGGCGAACGTTACCAAAGATTCACATTCCTACATAGCAGTCAATGGAAGCTCGATGAGAAGCCAACCAACCATGCAAGAATCACATTACAGTCGAACATATGAGGATAGGAAGTAAATTTCTCCGGACGAATCCGATCATCAAAACGTATTAGGGCAGTTAAGCATATTCATGGTCAATAAGCATAAGGTTTCTTCATTGGGGGGTGAAATGATTAACGTTCAGATTAATGGTGTAGGAGTCATATTAAGTTTTCTTAGCAAAAGTGGTGAATTTAAATAGAAAGTGTAAGCCCCAGTATCAAATAAAACGAAAACAGTACGATCCTCAATGTATAGAATACCGGATAATAGTACCTGAAGTCTTGGCCGCTGATCACGAGTCCTAGCATAAACCCTCTGTAGTAGGAGTAGTCAAGCTAAATCCGCTGTCATACTCTGCTTCTGCTTCCCTTGGGACAATCCTTCACCTTATGTTGAGTAGACCCCAAATAAAACATCCCCTAGGTAGCCTTATAACAAACACCCAGATGAGGCTTTCCACAGTAGTACAAAGAGTGGAGAAGGGGGGCAAAGTCTCAGTAGACCTCCTCTGACCTGCAGAACCTGAAGTATGACCCTGGTTAAAATCCCGAGTTGACTGATTCCTGTGCTGGCGCTGGTTGTAGTTACCCTGACCCTGGCGGTCATTCCCATTCCTACCAGTAAACCTCTGATCCTGACCCCGAAAATCCTGTCGTTTCGAATCATAACCCCGATCCTGACGACCCCGATGCTCAACACTCTGGTCCTGACGACCCCTATACTCATGCTGACCCTGGTCATAACGACCCTTGTTCTCCTGTTGGCCCTGTCCCCTGTTCTGAATCCGATTACCATCTCTATCCCGCTTATTCGAATTTCTACTCTCATGCAATAACTCAATGTTACGGGCGGCAGCCGCAACCTGCGCAACATTCGTATAGTCCGTATTAACGATCCGGTCCGACACCACTTCCTTTAGCCCCCACTTGAAATGTCAAGCTTGCCTCTGGGCGACTCCCGTGCCAGTAGCTCCAACGAAACTATGCCAAATCTAGTGACCCTCTCCATGTACTCCCCCAAAATTCTCTCGATCCAGCCTGACATAACGACCCATACTCCACGCTCATAACGGTTGTTGTTTCAATGCCCGGAAAAACACTAAGACTACGAGCTAACCTATGCTAGATATAACACGGGATGACCGAGTCTTTTACATGGATTTTCATAATCCTAACAAAAAGAACCACAAAACCCTGATTCCTATTCGTATATTGGTTTCTATCAGACATGGTCCGATGTAGATGGTTGTTTGATCGACAACAGTTCTTTATGCGGTGGTCATAAGACAAGCTACAGGTGGATCAAGGTATATTATATTTATGGCTTGATTGGACGTGAAAACTTATTGGGCTCAAATGAATTAGTAATACTATCTTGTTGATCATGGTGTCACAAAAAGTATGGGAGGAAGGAGCTCAAAATATATTAGTATTGTTAAGTACTTTGTGTTGTTCGTGTATTAGTACTGCTTGCTCAAGGTAGTTAATACTATTCGTGTGCTATTGGGATTAAAAGGTTAGTATTGCCATGGTCTTCATTAGTACTGCTACGCTTCTAAGTTTGTACTCCTCAAAGTTCAAACTGCTTAGGATCACGAGAGTGCACGTGCTATCAAGGTATATTAGTACTGCCTATATTTGTGCGGTTAGTACTATTGGTTCGATTAATATATACTTTGTGTTGTTGATCATGTTGCTGGTACTTGGGCTCAAAAGAAAGTTTAATGCTGCTGTAACGCCCCGACCCTAAAGGGTAGAAGTATTACAAATATGGTGTGACATCAAAGGCATACATAATCATAACACAAGCATAAACAGCGGAAGTCTTAAATACATAACCAAAGGAAAATAAGTCAACATGACTTAAGGTACATAAGTCTTAAAAGACAGACATATCCAAACGAAATAACCGAAATAACGAAGGTCTCGAAAAGTAACAAATCATATATCAAAACTAAGATCTCTAGGGTAAGTCCACACTCAGCACTCATATCCCGAAAGCAACCCCAGCTCCTAGCTTAGATACCTGCCGCAGGAAAAGAAAGTGCGGCTGAGCTTACAAAGCCCAGTGAACAGATATATATAATCGAACGCAAAAGATAACGGAAAATCAAAGGATACGATATAAGGTGCAAAGGATATCACAAGACATGATCAAAGGAATACAAATATAAGGTAAGACAAATCAGAAGTTAATTCATAGTGTAAGGTAAGATGAATCAGAAAATCAAATCAAGTCCAATTACCAAGCCCAAATAAATCATATCATAGTAACCCTGGAGTCATGAGCTCCAAAATTGTGAAAGACGTGGAATGCACCCAAACATCAGTCACCAAATATACATATATCATAATGTCATAATCCATCGAATACAAAACAAATCTAGGATGCATCCATACGCCCCTTAAACAAATAATAATCTTCATAATGCGCATATAATATCAAATGGGGGACGGTGTGAGAAATCACTCACCCACACATGAGTCATGCCAAAGGTGCATCAATGACACGGCCATGTTACCTTCATGGCTAGGAAACAAATAATGGCTCGGGTCTCAAACTGAAGGGTTCAAAGCAAAGTCATATCAAAGTTCATTTCAAAGGGATCATAGCAAAGGTTCAATGTCAAAGGTTCAAATATCAAAGGTAGCATAGCAGGGTTCGAATAGAACATAATAACAGATCATATAAGAGAACCAAGATAAAAGGCTTAGAGCAAAGGTAGCAAATCACATAAGTAACCAAATATAGAGAGGAATATGTCATGAGAAACCTTAACGATAAGGTCAGAATATCTGTACCTTATTCTGAAGCAAAGCAATAATCAAAGAAAACACCACAGGAAATCAAAATCACTCCCTCTTGACCGAACCTAAAGAAATGATAAATTCGAATTACAAACCATTCATTTAAGTTATACTTTCTATTTTTAGTAACTTTCCATTTTTAGTAACTTTCCATTTTTAGTAACTTTCCATTTTTAGTAACTTTCCATTTTTAGTAACTTTCTATTTTTAGTAACTTTCCATTTTTAGTAACTTTCTTAGTTTTAGTAACTTTTATTTTTAGTAACTTTCCATTTTTTAGTAATATTCTATTTGAGATTATATATAAGTATTTGATAGAGTTTAGGGAATAAATGTAACTTACAAGTTTAGGGTTCATATGACACATTTCCATATTTGTCGGGTTTAATTATACAAAATCAATAATTTTCAAGGTTAAAAGTGTAAATATCAAGTTTCACATTCTTTCAGATTATACTTCCCATTTTTATATTTAACAAGGTCAAAACCCTTAATTTACACAATTTAATATTTAGCCCTTTTTGTTTATTTAATTATTTAATAATATTCTTTAATTATCATAATTACAAAACAAGTCCTTATAGATTCAAAATGAAAAATTCATACTTTATACATTAATTACGAACAAACCTTTAGTTTTCTACTTTACAATTTTGTCCCTTAATTTAATTAATTAATTTCTAATTACTTAATTATTTGTAAATAACATTTTAGTCCAAAAATATATAAAATGACATCTTTTATACCCCCAATTATTTTATACAGAATTATTAAATATAATATTGTCTAAAAAACAGACAATAGTTTTCAGAAATTACAAAACAAGCTGTATACTTTAAATCCCAATGGCTAAAATAATTCAACTCAACCCTAATTAAATTTTTCACCAATCACTACCACAATTATTATCCAATCATTAGCAGTTATTGCACCTGGAAAAATTATCACTAACCCTAACCCTAATTTATTTCTTTCCTTTTCTTTATCACGAAATTGGCAAACAATGATAAATCCAATAATTATTCGAATTCATCTAATTTTTCCCAACCAATTTATCTGATTCATATATGATATAAAAACCTTAGAAAAATATAAATCAATTTTACAATATTATTTTGTGACGATTTCATAATTCGCTAAAAATTAGGGTTTCGAACAAGTTGTAATTTATAAAATCAAAAGAACATGCAATGATAAATTTTTTAAGCATAGGCGAATAATATGATTAAAATGAGATTAAAAAAATACCTTTGATGATCTTGGTGATTTTTGATTATTGAACACGGTGTTATTCGAACCCAAAAACAAATACCACAATGAAAAGCCTTAAACAATCTTTCCATATTTTTCCACTTCCATGACCTTATAACCCCTAGAAAATGTTGTTTGGAAAATTTCTTTGCCGCTCTTGATTTTATTAGGGTTTTGGTGTTATTGTTTTAGGAAATGATCAATGAAATGTATATAAAAAGATATCTAGGGAAATTATGCCGAGCATATGGCTTTCAAAATAGCTCAAATCTGTATTTTAATAATTAGCCAAATTTATTTTATCATTATTTAATTTATTTTGATATTAATTTGCAATTTATAAATAAATAAGTATATTAATTTCGGATAATATATATATATATATAATATTAATTTTTTTTTTATTACATAATATAAGTATTTTAATATTACAAAAATTTTCATAATTGTTCATGGTTGGCTTTTTACTTTCTTAACATTTAATGAAGTTTATGCATCGCTTTTATGGATTTTATTGCGTTAGGGTATTTGGTTAATTTTACTCTTATTGAATTTTAGGTTTTACAAGTGTGATTTTTGCTTTTCTCATTCGTCATTCTTGCAGCTTTTGTTCTGCAGTTTTAGAGGAATGGACCTTCAACACTAGCTGATGCAACAACAGGTGCATCACCATTCACAATAACCTCCCAAAGGCATAATCAGTGTGCGTAAGATATTTCTCCATTCTCATGCTCATAGATCATAGTCTCTGTTTTGAGTATTAGGAAGTTTTCGTGCAGACACTGTTGGGTAGTTTCGACTGGTGACTTCCATCTTCTCTTTGATTATGAGATCTTCGTGTTAGCTATAGTGTTTTTTATTTCAGAGTATCTCAACAGCTCTATTACACTTGTTGGGATCCTTACTTGATAGATCTACTTAGCTTGTTAAAGCTTAGTTATATTGGGCTAGATCAAGACAAACATATAGTTAGTATCTAAGATTGAGAATATCATAAACTATGCGGAATCTAGTTTTGCAAACTCAAACAAAGAAACAATACAAAGTAAAACAATGCTCTTTACTAAAATTTCAATATATTGAATACTATTTTGAATTACAAAATTAGTTGAATATAACTATGATGCTATGAAACTATGATTACTAAATAGGAAAACTGATTTCTAGGATTCTATGCCTTAGAGTTCCTTTTAACACAGGGATAACCCGAATAGGCTTACAAAAACGCATCAAGTGATCAGAATATCTATTCCTAATATACTATGCATATCACTTTAGCAGTACTGACTATATAACAAACAGTACTAACTAACAGTACTAATAAACTGGCAATACTAACAATTTGTACTGGCAGTACTAACTAAGCTTGACAGTACTAAGTCTTCTCATGGCAGTACTAAGTTAAACCAGCAGTACAAAGTTGTAGAAGCCCTTAATTCCCAACGTACGACCATTCTCAAACTTTGAAAGATTTCCCTAAGAAAATTTGTTAGGCTAATTAAGTGCCCAATTGTCACTGCCTAGATTTAAACAGAAATTAGGCTAAGTGTTGAAGACTCGATGATGAACATCAGCGAGCAATGAAAGGATTCGCTGAAGCATAGCTTCAGCAAGAAACCTTAGACGTATTTAAGTCAAAGACATCATCAAGGAAGTCAAAGATTACTTGAAGACATACTCGTCATCTGGGATAGATATCAGCTGATATGTAGATGGAATATGCTGAAGGTTTGAAGAGAGTCAGTAAGGGCAATACCCTGATAATCTTATTACCCTTTGAAGATAAGTAAGATGAACCTAATACTTATCTCTAGGTGTGTTTAGACGGGACAATTTGATAAATCAAAATGGCTGGATAAAAGAGTTATTCGAATTAAAGTCTAACTAGTATGAGTTGGTGAAAAATGTAAACAGTTGGCAGAACTGTTTACAAAAGTATGGACGGGGAGTTACCAAGAATGGACGTGCATTAAATGTTGTTATACTTTACCATAGGATTGTTAACACGTCTCAACTACCCTACTATGGAAGCAACCTCATACCACTATAAATAAAGAATGTATGTTGTAGTAAATGTTATCACTTGTATTGTTGCCGTTATTATAGTGCATTTACTACTTTGTCAAACTTATAAGATAGCCAGTTGATCCTATCCGCGTGTCTATAAATATAAGTTTGCTTGTAAACTTGATAATCTGTCAAGTTTACTTGTTCAAATGGCGACCTTACATTGTCATTCAACAAGTGTGATTCATAACACTTTGTGCTACTTTAATTTATTGTTATTACAAATATTACGATATTTAATCTATACGATCTCTTTATTTTTTGGTGATGACAAACATGTAACTTGTAATACGTAACGTAAAGTGCGCAAGTTACTCGTAATCACAAATCATCAATGCATACATGCATTTGAATCTCCCAACATCTCAAGTTTACATCAACACCGACATTTGTTTGCACCCGACGTAAATCCCGTAACATATGTACAAACAAACATTAAACTTGTAGGATGATCAAAGAAATAAGTTTTTGTCTTAAAACATTATATTTTTATAAATGTAACAAAACAATTTTTCAAAAATGAATTAGACAAATTATTTTTTAATTATAAAGAAATGTTTTATGTGGTAATTATTTTAAAATTCAAATCTGGTCATTTCCCCCCAAATCAAGTCTGATTTTCACCAGATAAATATTTCACCACAAGAAAACAAAAACAGAAGCATCTGTCGGAGCGGCCCCCATAAATATACGACGGTACCCTGCGGCCCCCTAATATATCTGGGGGCCGCGACTTTCAGACATCAGTTTTTCAGCTCCTATAAATAGTGGGTCACTTCCAACTATTTTCATAACCTTTTGCACATATTTTTTCAGTTCTTTCTCTCTCTAAATCTCACTAAAATCTCTCTAAATCTTTGATCATTTAACTTGTTTAATCTTGTTTAAATGTGATCCAATCTTCTATCCTTTCCTTCTTCCCTCAAGTGCAAGAGAAGAACTTTCGTCATCGTCAAGATACGAAGTTATGTAGTCTAGTTAGTCCATTTGTAACATTTGTTACATATAGATCGAGTCCATGTCTTCCAATCTTTAGTAGTGTGTAGATCCGAATGGAGTATATATTCGGAAGGGTTGATTGTGTTCTGGTTAGTATTTTAGGCCTCAAAATACATTGGTGAAGTGGTAGATTGGTTCTAGCTAAGATTAGGACTCGACATTTAGTTTTGTGTCAGAAAATAATGTAAGTGACGCGGTTTATGTGTTTAGGCCATAAAACACAAGGTTCATTATGTTGGGCCATAAAACATAACGGGTTTAGTTGTACCCGAAGAAGAACTCGACATCTAGCTTAGTGTCAGAAAATAATGTAAGCAACGTTATAAGGTTTTCTCTGCCAAAAGAAAGCTTGTTGATTAGTGAAGTAACTCTCGAGTTGGATACTCGGGGAGTGAAGTAGGGCGAAGAGGAGCTTTGTGACCGAACCACTATAAATCACTGTGTTCGGTTTGCATTTTCTTTTACCTTTCGCTTTACTTATTTCTTTACATTTACCGCTTTACTTCTGTACTTGCATTGTGATCATGATTTCGTGGATTGTTATGTATATCATGTTACTTATGGTTATGTAGTTCTTTATAGTGAATATTGTGAGTGTGGTTGTATTGTTAGATTATGTATTAGCAATTGTAGATCTATAATCAACACTTCTTATATTACGTCAAACTTGATTGGTGATTTGATACAAAAGATTTAAAGTTTTTAATTAGAAACGTATTCAACCCCCTCTACGGTTACCACAATTGGTACCAAGAGCCACGTCGCTCTAGTTTTCAAAACAAATGGTTTCTAAAATAGAGTACGATCAAGTATCAAATTACCCATGAAGGGGGATTAAATATGAAAAGTGTTTTGTTGCTTGATTCGTATTAGTTTTGTTATTAAATATACTTTGTATACTAGCTTAAAGGAACACTTTCTCAAGAGAGCTTGGAAGTGTTAACATATGTTTGTCTAAATCATAAAAGTAGAAAGATCATCTAAAACATGTATTTTATGTGCTGAAACAACGTTTTGAAGTCTTGCGTCCTTCCATTAAGTCACCAAATGATTTTATACGAAAAATGTGTTTTCTGGGTCACTGGTGGTGGTCCCTTAAATGTTAGGGCGGCCCCC
This sequence comes from Tanacetum coccineum, assembly GCA_026074375.1. Lineage (NCBI taxonomy): Eukaryota > Viridiplantae > Streptophyta > Magnoliopsida > Asterales > Asteraceae > Tanacetum > Tanacetum coccineum. The sequence goes on from BQNB010098282.1 coordinate 24,292, forward strand.
AAATATATATGGGGCCGTCACCTTTTTGGGGACTGTCTGACTATTTCGTCAGAATTTGGCAAACTTCAAAAAATCATATAAAATCAACCGTAAGTCCGTAAAAGTCGTGCCACCCGCTATTTTAAAGGTAATTGAGTCTACTTTCATTTAGAACACTTCCAAGACTTCATTTAAAACTTAAATAAGTCAGAAATGCAAAATACTACATAGTGGTCAAAACGTTGGGTTTCGTTTTAACGTAAAACTTGTATTTTGCCTTTTTCTTCGAGTCAGGCATTTCTAGTTGATGTATCTTTGAAAAACGGTGTATGTATATTTTCAAAATATTGATCTTAATTACTTTTTAAAATGGGGAGGAAACTATTTTATTTTTAAATAAAATCAAGCTAAGTATACATCGTTGTATCTAATACACGAAACAACGACGAATATCCTTATGTGTATACTAGATGATTATATGTGTTTACTTGTGTTTTAACTTTGTTAATAGATATTAATAAGTAATCATCACTATTTTTAATTTATCTAATTATATATCTTAACATGTGTGCCATGTATGCTATTTGTATGTTACTAGTTTTTTGGATCATGCCTAATAGGAAATTACGCTAGATTTCTTGCTTTAAGTTGCAAAATTGTTTGTGCATTGCATATAGGCATAGATTACTATATTTTCAAGTGTTACATAAACATCTTGTAAATCATTTTGAGTGTAGTAACCCATTTAGGAATAAGAGTTCAATAGTTTGTCAAGTGTGTGGAAAAATTATGTCCCAAGATCATATGTTAAAACTCATCACTAAAATATTTCCAATACATTAACTCTCTTCCAACAAGATGTCTAAATCTTTTCATCATTGTGCGTTGTTTGATCTTGGGTTGGTTAAACAAAAGAAAAGATT
>BQNB010098283.1:12819-25193 GCA_026074375.1 Tanacetum coccineum
GAGGCTAGCTAAGTTTAAAAGTGCATTACGACGGGTCGTTTTTGATGAGTCAAACTTAAGAAAAACTTATATTTTAAAAAGTCAAAGATGACGAAATTCTTTAGATTAGTCAATTAATGTTTTACCAAATGATTAGGCGTAAAATATATTAACTAAAACTGAAATTACAACTAATAAGTTATTCTTTCACTTTTGTTCGCGTCTAGATGTTTTAATCTTGATAATGGGTCAAAATGAGTAATTTTCATTAAAACTTCATATTAGTCGGAATAGGTTAAAATGAAATAAATCTTAAAGCATAACACTTATTGGGTATAAGTAAGTAAGTTTGGCGCGCACATGGATTCTACAATATAAGATATACATGTATGTCAGAATATATATATTTTTATACTTATGCAAAATATGCATTTTCTTATAATTATATTTTCTTATACGCGGACCACTATTATTATAGGTCGCGGTTGAGTTGTTGGCGTTCTTCTTCTTTCTTTGTTGATTTTCTCGGTCGATACTTCTATTTATGATGAGTTTCTCACATTCTCCTTTTTGCATGTTTTAAATGTTTTGGGGTGGAAAGCATGATGTGTCGTTTGTTATGCTATTACTTTTAAGTAATTAATCTTTTGAGCACATCTGAACTTGAACTTGTTTTGAACGTATGGAACTTGATTTGAACTTGTTGAACTTTGGAAACGTGTTGAACTTTGAACTTTGAACTTGATATGTATGATGTTTGATGCTTGGAACCCGCCACTACTTTTAACTCATTATCCCTCTCATCGGGATTGAGACGTTAGTACTTATGGATAGTGCTATTCGAAGATTAGCCCCTCCTCACTCCCCGCACAAGGGTGCATAGTACTAAGTGTTTGTGCCACACTATACAACTAGAACTTGATTGGATGTTTGGAACGGTTATGCTGAATACGCTTAAGTAGTGCCTCGCATGAACACTATAGCATACATATATGTTGGCTTGATTTGTGTTACGTTACTCTATGTAACGGGAACTGTTTCGAAAACTTGACTTGTTTTTATTAACTTGCCATTGAGTTGGCAAACTAATATCGGATATCAATTCTTTTTCTAAAACTATATTTTGTGTACATAATCTTGTGAGCTCACCAAACTATTTCGATAGTTGACCGTTTTTATCATGCTTTTCAGGTGACATTCTTAAAGTGGAAACTTAGTGCATTGCAATTGGACATGTTCAAGATATCTACTTTCTTTCAAGTTATTGTCATTTGTACTTTTTAAACTTGTACATGGAAATGTTGTACATTTAGATAATTTTCTTTTATCTTAATTCATGTATGGTGTTTTATCTATCATATTGTGTGATGTTTATTAATATGTTACACCTTACTTTTCCGCCTTGGTGGGATGTGACATTCATCGATCCTATAAAACCATCACACCAATCTACATCTCACTTTTCACAAACTCGTCAATAAAACACACACAAAACCTCAAAACAAATCAAACTCTCAAAACCCTAAATAACAAAAATGGTAGAATCATCCAACCTAACTCAAATCCCATCATCACCTGATGTCACTCCCAAGGAAGAACCTATCACGCTAGATAGACTAGAAAGTCTAAATTCCTTTCTCCCTGCAGATCAGGTTGAGTTCTCTTTTGAAGAGATCGCCCTCACAACCAACAATGAAGTTGCACTACTATATCCCTCACTATCAAGCACAGAATACTTTAAGGTTGTGTCAGACTTCATTTCTAAATGTTGCCTAAAGGAAGCATTTACCAAGTCCCCAACTCGATACAACGAATACCTATGTGAATTTTGGTATACTGCAAAGACCTTATATGACTCTAAGATTTGGGTATCCACTCCTACAGGTAGAATTAGAGGAGACATAGGTATCACCACCTTTAGGAGCTCTTAGGGCACATTACCTACCTCACTCAAGTATGTATGTTCCCCCACCTTCCATAACAGTAGTAAGACCATGATTTGCAACAATTGGATACAGTAGGGAGATTGGGGCAAAAGGAACTCTCAAAAAGAGTTTTCTTCCTCCAAGGTGGAGGCTACTGATGGCTCAGATTATTCAGTGTTTAGGTGGGAAAACAGGTGGCCATGATCAAATATCAAATAAGGATGTAATCATCCTGTATTGTTTGGCCAATGGGGTGGAAGTAGATTATGCTAAACTAATATGGGAGGATGTAATTCACAAGCTGAACAAGAAAACTAGGTAAAAGGTTATTACCTATCCTAGGTTTATATCCCTTTTATTAGAATACATGATGCCAAACTATGAGAATGAAGATCTCACCATCCAACCCACTCAGGTCTTCAGTGTTCTAATCTAGGCACTGAAGCCAAACCAACATGAAGGACCTCCCTTCACTAACCACATAAAGGCCATCTACAATATAGATGTGCATGTGGACTCTCAAGCTCCTACAACTTCCTCACAAACTAAGAAAGTTCCCCAAGGCAAAAAGCTTGGAGCTAAAAGTGGACTCAGAAGAAAACAATCTTCAAAACACACGTCTGAGTCCCAGACAGAGGCATCTAAATCCAAAACTGGCCAATCAGATAAAGAAACTCAATCCAGTTTGGTCAAGGACAAAAACATAAGCCATCCTTCACCTTCCACACCAGTGGTTGGTGAAATGCATAAAGAGACACAACAAGCAGCTGGTGGCCCAACATCTTTAGGGGCCACCAGTAAAGAAGGAGCTCACCCTCAACTCAATAGTGGTATGTTTGCATTTACTCTTATTAAACCTGTTTATTCAGCATCTTACATTTTCACTCTAAGTCTGCATCAGGAAGTGATGTTTGGAAAACTTTACAGCTGAAGCTGATCTTGGAATTTCTGCTCCTAATGAATCCATACCTTAAAAACAGGGTATGGATGAAGGAACCCAAAACTATTCACTTGATCATAAACTTGCAGGGACTAATCCAAGTATTCTTGTAGATAAAACCAAATTTGCTGAAGATGGGTTAAAATCTGCCCACACTAATTCAGGTACAAATGAGGAGTCCAGAGTTGATGAAATTTCAAACTAAATAAAGCTAGAGGATTTATTAGATCTCATGAAAGACACAAGATCTGCCTTCTTCACTCCCGACTCCCTACAAGATGAGCCTATCATTGTTTCAGATGAGAGTGAAGAGGAGGAAACTAAAAAAGATAAAGATACTCATACTGCCTTTCATGATGTACCTGAAGACACTTCAGTTCTACATCCTCCATCTCCTAAATCAACTCAAATTCAAGAGTTAATGGCTCAGGTTCACTTACTTCAGTCTCAGAAGGAGAAGCTGGAATAACAAAAGGCAAAAGCTGAAGCAGAAGTTGCTTCACTGAAAGCTAGGCCCTTATATCAAGATATCAACCAGCTTACCGATCTTCTGGTAACTTCTTTGACACCTGAATTATCCAAACTCTAAGCTTCACATGACTTTCCCAGCTCCATACCAAATGAACTCAAAGAGCTCCCCTCAAAGATCACTACACTATCTAGAGAAATTCAAGAGCTGAAGAGACATGTTTAGGGAATGGAAATTGAGCTACCTGGTGACTTAAATGACCTACCAACAAAACTGGAGACCTTCACTTCCAATATCTCCAGTCTTATGTCCCAGGTTGCTGAACTGAAGATGCTTAAATGGGAACTTCCAGCAGAGTTCCTTGCTTTACCAAGCCACATATCGTTGGTTTAAGCGAAGCTCCAGACTTTGGATACACTTATAAGTCTTCTGAACAAGGTCGCTGACACCTTAACCAGGTTTGCAAGCATTATGGAGAATGCATCTAAGGGTGTTCCTTTAGCAGGCCTAACGACTGCTTTACCTGATGAGGGGGAAAAGAACACCAATCCAGCTATAAAGGATGCTGACACAACAAACCTACACAAGGATTAATTAGATCTCTTGGGCATAGATATTGTTGGGATTAAAAGTCTTCTTGATGCTGTTTGAATTACTGTTGCTCATGTTTATGTTAATGTTGCTCAGTTGGATTTAGTACTGCTCATGAACTTCAAAGAAAATATGCTAAGTGTTTACTACTACTAGTACACAGTTACTACTGCTAGTGAATATTAGTACTGCTAGTGAAAATATGCTAAGTGTTTTTAATACTGATTGGTACAAAGTTAATACTGCTAGTCGAATATTTGTTACTGCTCAGGTTACAGATGCTCAGAGTACGTTAATGCTGCTTGGTGGTAATAGTTTAGTAATGTTTTGTTTGTGTAGTACTGCTTATATGATATGTATTAAGTTATTTGTTTATAGGAAAGATTATGGATACTTAGGAAAGTATTGTAAGCCGATTAAGGCTCCTTGGTGTATAAAAGGAGGTCCTAGGGCATAGAGTTTGATATTTTTTATCAATCTTTTGAAGTCTTAGACGTATAATTCATAGCTTCAAGGTGTTTGTAACCCTAATACTTTAAGAGTATTATTTTTTTTCATTAATAATATCAGAGCTTATTTGTTGAATTGTATGTTCATTGAATTACTGTTTCATTAAAAATTCTTCTTAATATTAATATTTAGATTCCGCATAATCTTTAGACATTCAACTCGTTTCTTCTAATAGTTGTGTTTGATTTATCTTAATATAATAAACCTTAAACAAGCTTAAAGGATTAATCTATTGAAAGTAAGATCAACAAGTGGTATTCAAAGGTGTGTTTGGTGTAGCTTTGTGAATAGAAGAACTGTTTTTGCTAAAAAAGATATGGATCAAGATTCTTGTTCAAATGGTTCTGGCTTGAATCCAAAGTTCCCATGCTCTTTTATAAATTCTGGTGAGTAAAAGATAAGAGAGAAGGATGAAGGATTGAATAATCTTATCTCCAGTCGATATAGACTATGCACTGTGGGAAGTCATAGAGAATGGTGCAACCTTTCCAAAAACAAAAATTGTGGAAGGAGTTATGACAAAGATGCCTATTACAACTGCTGAAGAAAAGGCTTAGAGAAGATTAAATGTGAAAGCTAGAAGTACTTTAATGATGGGCATTTCCAATGAACATCAGTTAAGTTTAACTCTATAAAGGATGCTAAGGAAATTATGGAAGATGTTGAAAGAGATTTGGTGGGAATGCAGCTACAAGAAGACTCAAAGGAATCTCGGTAAAAGTAACAGATATGAAAAACTGATCAATGCTCCAAGCTAACGACGCTGCTGATACAATGACTTTTGATAGGCCTTCAATACAGCTTCTTTCTTGTGCGTCAGTTGGAGTTTTGGATGAAAAGCCTTTCACAAGAAGTGTTAATCAAAGTTATTGAAGCAGATTGTCACTTGCAGTGGAACACACATGCTGTTGTGTGAAGGAATAAAGCTGATTTGGATACAATGAGCATTGATGATCTCTACAACAGACTCAAGGTGTATGAACCAGAAGTCACAAGAATGTCTAGTTCAAGTTCAAGCACACTAACATGGCTTTTGTGTCTCATTCAAATAACAACAATTAGCTAGCACTAATGAGCAATCTATTATGCTTATGGATTTTATAATGCTTGCACTTAAGTTATTGATGCTAACTTTAAAAAATATTGATAAATTGTCGTGCATGCTTTATTATGGGCATTCTTTGATAGTCAATCAAATTGTTCCTCTACTTGTACATGAAGACTTGCAACAAATCCATACAGGAAGGACAATGGAAAGAGTGGCAAAATGGCCATGTTGACTATGTGGGCAAGAAGGTTTTTGAAGAATACATGAAGGAAGCTTACTGTTAATGGCAATGAGACTATTAATTTTGATAAGTCCAAGGTTATAACAACCCAGAATTTTCATCAAATGCAAAATAACCTATTTTACTATGATCACAATTATACGGGGAAATTTTTCACTTTATTACATTACTTGAATTTATCCAATATCTCCAATATCCAATGTACCTTCATACTAAAGTAGACGAGCTCACGCAACCTCCTATGCCATCTATATCTATTTATTAATGTCAAGAAAACATAATAACATATCTTGTCGATATTCTTATTTTATTATTACAAAGACATATACCTCTTATAATGTACCATTTGAAACATTTGACGGGCTTTAACCGTTATCGTATACCTCGAAACCCTTTACATGAATGGTTAATATCTAAAGTGAATGCACAGACTAAAGCTCATGTACAGTAATATAAAATCTCTCAATTTGAATACAATCTTCAACTTCAAAACTAGAAGTGTACAAGTCTTAAAGATAATGTACATGTTATTATTGCTAACGATCTCCAAACAATAGCCGTTGTTCACCTCTGTTTTCCTAATCTACTAATTTGTTACAAACTATCAGTAAGTTACAAGAAAGCTCACTATATTCATTTTCAATCCATATCTTTTCTCATTTCATGAAATTACAAGATATCAAACTATTTGTGAACCATAAACCGCAATAATACTTAAACTTGAATTGTTTCTTGATTTTTTATCCATCATAAACTAAACCAACACTCAATAATATGTTAGTTAATACTTAATTTTCAACTTATCAATCTATTCGATAATCATTTATATTTTATCTCAATTATACATGAAATTAAAATACAAGAAAAAACCCTAAACGAACCCTAAATGCAAATCACGACCCGTTTACTCATTTTTATCCATTTTGATCATGAACCATCAATCAAATATTGTAAATATAATTTTACAATCCATAATCTATCATCATTAATCAAATGCACACGAAAATAAGGCATAAAAACCCATTTCGTGCCCTAATTTGACCCGCAACAATATTTACTTGTTTCCACCCATTTTAAACCCAAACCACTTATCAAATCTTGTTAATAATCCTTAAAACAAGTCTTGTGATCAGTAATCCATCCTTGTTAGCCAAGTATACTCGAAAATCCAAGCCAAAAACCTTAAACGAGCCCTAATGGAACCCGTATACATTATTCTTGCAATCTAACCCATTTTGAAAGTTTCCTTTGCAACCAAGCACTTTATGACTAAGCAACTTACCTTCTTAAGCAGCTTACAATGCTACTTCCTCTATCTCTTGGCCCTAAATGAAGCCACATCTCTTCCTTGGAGCCTAATTGTTGCCGCGCCTCATCACCACCACAAACCACCTCCACATCACCTATTCTACCACCCTAGACCTCCATATCATCATTCTAGCTTCCCTAACTCAGCTACAACAGATTCATGACACCTCATCTCTTTCTCCTTGGCCTCTATGGCTCGCACAACTATATAAAGGGGTCGAACCCCTTCATTTCAAAGCACACCACCTTTTTTTTTTTTTTTTTTTTTTTTTTTTTTTTTTTTTTGGTTTTTTTTTTAGGGGGGTGGGGGGGGGGGGGGGGGGGGGTGTTTTTTTTTTTTTTTTCCTTTTTTTTTTTTTTTTTTTTTTTTTTTTTTTTTTTTTTTTTGTTTCATTTCAAAGCACATCCCCACATCCTCCTCTATAACCCATCATAGCAGCAATCCTTTGCTCAAAGAAGATCCTAAGAGGTCCTAAGAAGTTTCAAGAACAGAAGTGAAGCAAAAGAAACCAAGAAAAGAAGCCTCGACGTCGTTATTCTAGGCGTACGAAACTAAAAATCCCGATTTCGACCCGTTTCCAAGCTATAAGCTCTAACCCAGGTTCTGGATGTTCTAATTCTGCTCCTACACTCTTATAATTTTCATATGATCCTAAATAAACTCTTGTTAAAGTTTTATAACTCAATTCATGCTCATTTTCTATTTTGATCCAAAACTATACACCCGAAACCCTAATTTCATGTTTTTCATAAATCTAAAAGTTATAATGATAAAATGTTGTTATAATCTATCCTAACATGCTTAACTAATGTTATTATAACTACTTTATTTATTATTAAAGGAATTTGAAATAAAAACCTACGCGTTTTTATTATTAAACCCTAATTCGACCCGTTTTGATTTCTAGCTTAACGAATCATTAATCTGAACTTTCGTTAAGTTAAACCTTCATATTTTAGCTTATATTAATAAGCTATAACCTATAAATGTCTTTTGGAATGTTAAAATAAGCTTGCATGGCAATTCAGACTTGTTTTGTAAATATTATCCATGCAAGGGGTATATATCGTAACATTCTGAAACTTATAACTAAAAGGACTGAAAATCTCATTTTATCAAAATTATAACTATAAGGGTCTATTATGTCATTTTTTAAAGTGCAAGGTTTACTTTGTACATCTTTTAAACTAGAAGGACTAAACTTGTAAAAGTGCAAACTCCAAGGGATATTTTGCCATTTTTCATTCTTAAGGGTCTAAAATGTAACATTTTGAAAAAGTATAAAAACATGTTCAAAATATTATAAGACATAACTTTAATTAACACTTCTCGTGCTTATCATTTCCAGATATTGATCAAAACGCTTAAAACCGATTATATCGTATCACAATACTAGGGAGCTTCATATTAAGGGGTTTCATCTTGGTATTACGTTTTGACTGAGTTGTTGGGTTTACGATTTAAAGTGCCCTAGCTCCTCAAACGTTTACTGAATGACTTCTGAATTATGATGGCCCGAATGGTGATACAATAATTCCAAACTTTCCAATCAAACTCATAACAATATTAGACTCTCTAAACCAAAGTTCTAGAGTACAATCTACCTAAGACTTGACATATTTACTCAGGTTGCGTGACGTGGCTGTTTACTATCATTTTGCTATATCAACCTTCCCTGTTAAGATTGTGATAAGGTCGTCAGCTTTCATTTTGGAATATTTATTACAACTACCTATCAGGTGAAGTTCATAACCTCGCCTTTACTTATTTACATGTTTTATAAACCCGCGAGGGGGATACATGCTTGTTACAAACTCTTTTACATACTCGTTTATCTTATAACAATGTGATTACTTTTTAAAGACTTATACATGCTTAAACCATGAATACCAGTTCTTTTCTAAAATGTATGCTATCCAGATATGTATGCTATCCAGATATATTATTGCCTAAGTAGCTTCCAGTGCCATTATTTCCATATCATGAATCATTAATTACTTGCATTGCGAGTGAACGCGAATATTGTGGATAGATCTATTGGGGGTGACGGCTCCCGTTGGTATACCCATTCATAGGGTAGCCAAACGCACTATATTTGATATAATGGGTAACCTTGGCAAGTTACCTTTCCACGGGGACATCTGTTCCCCAACCAATGTCACTACGGTGATGTCCATGTTAACGTATTGGTGTCATGAGCTTAGATGCAATAATAATGTTACCATTTTTCCATGATAATTGTATTCGTTGCAATTATTACCAATAACGGGTGTATAACAACGTAACCCACTTACCATTAAACTTGCATTCAACTGTTCTCCATGATAATGCTGTTTTCCATAATAATACTGTTTTCCATAATAATTATGCTCGTGCAATTATTACACTATAATTTGTATTCAAACTATTTACCATAAACCTATGAATTTCACTCAACCATTGTGTTGATCCTTTTTAGCATGTTTATCCCAGGTAATTGAGCAACTTATGGCATGGAGTGGCATGGACTTGAAGATGGCTAAAACTTGTTATCATTCACATTTTATGTTTCTAGATTTTGGGACCTGCCTTTGTAAAACTCTGATTTTAAATGAATGATAACGTATCTTTTAAAAACGTCTCTTTTGAGTCGTTTTCTATGATTGTGCCTGTGATTCATGAAGTAATACCCCAGATTAGCTTCCGCTGCTATATTATCAAAATGGGGGTGTTACACTTATTTAACCAATTAAACCAACATTTTAGATCCGGTTTATATATATATATATATATATATATATATATATATATATATATATATATACATTTTATATCATATATGTATACTATATATATATGTATATATTATATGTTATTATATATATGTAGATTTATATATATGTATTACTATATATATGTATTAAATATAGTTTGTATATATATATATATATATATATATATATATATATATATATATATATATATATATATATATATATATATATATATATATACGAAATCCTTTTAGTGTTTATTAACCGACTAAACCAAACGGATCATAACCCTACTCGGCTGAAACGCAACCAACCAAACGCGCCCTTGCGGCTGCTGCTACGCCAAACGCACCCTTATTGAATTTCCGTTAACCCAAACACACCCTTATGGTGTTCACAGCCAACCAAACACTCCCCTATACGTTTTCTGCTCACCCAAACACTCCCTCATTGGTTTTCCTGCTAACCCAAACGCACCCTTATTGTGTAACTGTCAAACCAAACGCACCCTTAGTGCGTTCCTGCACAACCAAACGCACCCTTTGGGTGTTTCTGCACAACCAAACGCACCCTTTGGGTGTTTCTGCACAACCAAACGCACCCTTTGGGTGTTTCTGCACAACCAAACGCACCCTTTGGGTGTTTCTGCACAACCAAACGCACCCTTTGGGTGTTTCTACACAACCAAACGCACCCTTTGGGTGTTTCTGCACAACCAAACGCACCCTTAGGGGGCTGCCATACCAACCAAACGCACCCTTTGTGCTATTATCGAAACCAAACGCACCCTGTTGGTGTTTTCTATCAAAACCAAACGCACCTTGGTGGTGTTATAACAACCAAACGCACCCCTGCTGGTGCAAACTAAACCAACGCACCCTTTTGGTGTAAATGTCAAACCCACGCACCCTTGGTGTTATAAGAACCAAAACGCACCCCCTTTGGGTGGCTGTTACAACCAAACCACGCACCCTTGGTGGGTTTTAAGCAAAACCAAACGCGCCCTTGACTGTGGTGATGATGATGTATGGCAGTGGCTGTGGTAGGCGGTGATGAAGGTGGTGGTGGTAAGGAGATGATGGTGAGGGTGGCGATGACGAGGTGAAGGTGGTGATATGGTGGTGATGACAGCGAGGTGTCGAGGTGTGTAGCGGCTGGTGAAGGTGGCTGTGGTGGCGTCGGTTGGTGGTGAGGGTGAAGGAGATGGTGGGATGTGGTGGATCGGGTAGATCAGAGTGGAGTAGTGATGTATGGCGTCGGTTGTGGGTTCGCCGAAGTTTGGCCGGAAAAGGTGGCCGGAAAATATGGGGGCGCCAGGAAAATGTATGAAAGGAGGGAGAGAGTATATGTGTCACACCCCGCCAAGGCGAAAACACGAGGCGTAACATCATGGATATCATCATAACACAATGGTGTCAACAATAGAGAATCACTAAATGCATAACTAAATATAAAAGACACAATGTGTCATGACAATACCAAAAAATAACAGAAACCGCCCGACGTCTTGCATTAATGACAACGGGTCTCATCAATACAAAGACATAAATGACTTACGAACCTAATAAAATCAAATAGCATTCTAAAGAATCCATGCATCAAACACGATTAAAACTCAGGAGCGAACTCCAAATGCATTCCTAACGGTCGTTCTAGCCACTGCTTTTAGCCTTAACATCCTCATGATGCTCACCTAAAAATGATGCTTTAAAACATCAACATAATGGTTGGTGAGAGTCATAGGTTTAAGACACATAACAAAATCTTTCAAACAATTGCTGCGATTACTAAAACAATCCATAACAACACACGTGTCCCGCAGTCCACGTACAAACCAATCCACCACAGTGTCTCGCAGTCCACTGGGTCTATCGTTCCACACTCACAATAGGGTCATGGGTAGCTCACTACCCTCTGATCGGAACACAAAGTCAGTAGGTATTATTTCAACCCTTCAGTTGGATTTGATTGAGTAGTAAACACCACTCTCCAACCGAACTCACATACCTCAAAAATAACTCCAATTGATCATAAAGCCATGGAGCGTATCACATCACCATCAATAACCACATAACACATAATCACAGCAACTAAAACATTTTAACACTTAGCATCACCTCCACCCCAATAAAACATAAAAAAGGGCTATGAAACTCACCTGATGCTAAATCAATTCCTAAAATCCTCACACAAAGCTAAACAACAAAATAACACGTGTTACACGCTACTAAGACAAAAGCTTAAGCACATGTAACAATCATATGATGGATGTCTAAGGTGTCTATTTACACTCATGGGTCACCCCGACACCATGCCCGTCATTAACCAATTCGTTTACACACTTTTTCAAAGTTCTACAATGTACCCGAAAATGCAGAATTTTAGTGTCACTTTACCATTTTCTAAACCACATCTACTGACCTTTATAAATTTTACCAAAAATCACAGGTTCAAAATTACGTGTTTACAATCCCCATGATTTTTCCACTAATTTATTTCCACCCTTAAGTACCCCAAATAAAATCAAACTTTTAACTACACATTTGAATGACTTTCCGACCACTAAAACTTTCGAGGCTGGATGTTCTGGAAACTAGACTCTCTGAGCT
>BQNB010098284.1:0-25193 GCA_026074375.1 Tanacetum coccineum
TTACGCCGTAATGCTGACTCAAATGACTCAGCCTTCGATAATAATAATGTTACGGCGTAAACCTTGCATATAGTTACGCCGTAATGTTGTAAGCTGACGTGTCTTGCTTGAATTAGGTTACGACGTAACACTATCGTAAGGGTTACACCGTAATATCTCGTAAGAATCCGTATTATCTTCATTTTTTGTCCATTTCCCTTGTTTCTTGTCACATACTTGCATTTTACCTGAAAACAACAAAATAACCGTAATTGTATCGAATTCAAGTATTTATAAGACATTTGCAAGTATATTCGTGAGGAAATTGACACTAAAAAGTATCAAATATTTGATGTTATCACCTATCTAAATGAAATACGTGATTAAACCTATCACACAACCTTGAATCATCTACCCACCTATCTACCTAAAACCCTATGTCCTTACCATCCCCGACCACACCTCTAAAAGACGATGTAAAATCTATCCCTATACCTTTCAATTCTTCTCCTATCTTAACAATATCCGGCCACGATCCTCTTTTACCAGACACCCCCTACCTTCTCTAATTTTCCCAACACCACCACCCTCCCCATGAATACTTTTTATGACACTAACCCACCACACACCCCCTCGTTTTTGAATCTCCACCACCATTTCCCTAAAAGAGCCCAAAATTTTTCTCGTAGAGACCCAATATATAACCCCCCATCCCCATTTGAGGCTAGTAACGTATCCCATTTAACCCATGCAAGTTTTTTCCCTTCCCCCACCCTACCCCAGAAAAAGTTTTGTTGAATACTCTCAAGTTGTTTTATCACACTCGAAGGCACACGGAACATCAAAAAAAATACAATGGTAAGCTACCTAGAACCGATTTTACTGTTGTTCACCTATAATCTTTCTTTCTTTTTTGAATGGCAACACATATAATCCTTTAACTTTGATTTTGGGATGTTCTACATATTATTGAGATATTATTTTTTTCAACTATTTGTAAAGATGACTTATCATTACATTATATTTGTTGGTAGTGGTGGACTAAATAAGGAACGGTGTATGTGGACCGTCACGAATAAATTTTTTGTAAAATTTATATTTTTGTATGTACTTTACAATTGTGGATGTAGGTGGTGGTATTGAACAAAAGATGGATGATGATTGTCTCGACGACCATGACAAATTAAAGCATGTACAAAAAAATAAGATGGGGAGGTTAAGTTCTAAATATCTATGTCTACAATTTGTACGGTTTTAGATTGTAGCCACTAATGTATAATAATTTCAGTTTGTGAATAATTTGGTTCTGTTGAGATCAGATTGTTTTTACAGACAGATTCACACCTTTATTTGTATTTGTAGATCTTGTTTGGTTATTTTGAATTTTTAACATCAGTATTTGGTGGGTTGTTGGGTGTGTGGTGGTGTGTTTTTTGTGGTGTGGTGTTGTTTTTTGTTGTGTGTGTGTTGTTTGTGTGTGTTTGTGTGGTGTGTTGTTTTTTGGTTGGGTGTGCTTCAAGTAATAACACAATACAGAGTTTATAATTGACTCAAGATGCATGTTGCGTATTTAACAAATAGAGTTGGATCAATTTTAAATTTTCTCTCCTCTAGAAGTAGTGGTAAGGTTCGATCCCCACTTTGTGCCCGGAGATCCTCTGCAGCCTCTCTGTATTTGGGTAAGGGTAAGGCTGTTTACATCTCACATTTTTCTTAACTTTTGGAAAAAAAGAACTAGTGCAGTTGATTTTTTTATACATGTTGCATAATTGTGTTGGTCTCGAAATTTGGGTAAAACATAATAACGTTTGATAAGTTAAAAGACAAGTTTTATTATTTTTTGTGTTTAGAATTTCTACCTATCTCAATTACAAACATATTCCTATATAGGTGGAGGTATGAAGGCAACATGTGAGGCTTGTTGAGTCGTGTCATGCATCTAGTTGATAAGTGTTGGTTCGTGCTCATGTCATACGGATATGTATACGGCTAGGAATACGTGAGCCTACGGGGTCACACACGTTATACACATAGATATCACTCTATTGGTATATATATAATAATATAAGCGTATATTTATTATATATGTATTAATACTCGATTAATGTATATAATAATATAAGTGTATATTTATTATGTATATTAATATTCCAATGATAGAATACTAACGGTCGTTAATTAGTTCGTTTACGAATAATTAACTATAAGGCTTTTTAATTAATGGGTAATTAAATGTAATTAACCATAAATAATTAGAAATGTCAAAATATGAACTTAGTTCGACCGGATTTGGAACCCAAGGGGGGTTTGGGTTGGGCTTTGAGCTATCTTTTCCTCCAAGTTATGTATTTTAGGTAAACCCTAAAATCATCTACGATATAAGGAGGATCCTAGAGCTCATAATGATAATCCCTTCTCCCCCTCTTCTCCTAGTAGGATCAAACCAAACAAACCCTTGGGGTAAAATTGTTTGAGTTCGACTACTTGACGTATTCTTGATCGTGGTTAGTGGAACTAGCATTCGGGTGGTATTGTTCGACGTGTAGTGTACGAACCGCGTGGAGGTTACTTACTTTAGTAACTTAAAGGGTTTTGGTTTCGCATGTATTACACACATGCGTGTACTCGAAGAAATCTTCGGTTCTTCACGTAGCTTGGTTGCTATTTGGTATGTTTTCTGTTTATGTTTTATGTTAATTATAAGTGCTATATGAGTCTTACTCCACTGCGTAGCTCGTTTAATATTCACGTAATATTAGGTTATTTAAATAACAATTTTCAACAGTGGCATCACGAGCCGTTCATATAGCGTTATAATTACATAATAAACGGTAAAATACCTAAAATACGCATATTTTGTGTTATTTTCTTGTTTTTTTATGTGTAATTTATTTTAGGAATTTATTTACTGAAATAATTACTAATATAAAATACATAAAATCTTAAAATATAAATATGGTATGTATTTTGGAAGATGAAGATCTTAGCTAAATATAAAAATGCATATGTTATGAATATTTCTGGGCCTTTATGTGAAAACTAGTTTAGAGTATTATTTATGAAATATTTTTACCCTAAATATCACCATAAAAATAAAAATAAAATATGGTTATCTATTATATTATAAACTTAGGTCCTCTAATTTAATTGTCATTAGTGTTGATACAATGTACAAGTTGCGCAGCGTGTTGTGCAGGAAGGTGATGCGTACTCCCATTAATTGTCATTAATGTTGATACAATGTACCATAAATTCTTGGTAAAAAAGTTGAAGTGAAAGAGTAAATATAAACGCATCCAAATGAAAGTTGAAGTGTTGTTGGAGTTTCAAGAAGTTGAAGTGTTGTTGGAGTTTCTAGAATACAAACCATCATGAGTTAACCTAATCCACGCCTATATAAACCGGCTAAAACAAATGCACAAACACAAAAGTTCGAATCTTCACTCCGCCTACTTTATTTTGTAATTTATTGTTAAAATTGTTTCTTTATTCTCTTTTTTTCGTGTGCAGGTAACATATAATTCTCGGCCAAAACATGTAATGAGCAACACTTCTCACGAAAATCCTCTCATTTTTTAGGCTGTATCTCCCGCCATGTGTTCTTGATTAAAGAGATGAAGAAGGTGATATTGTGAGTGATATAGAAGAAGCATGCAAAAGGACTCTAATTCTATTGCTAATTTCCATTAATGCAACCCGTCGGTTACACAATTTGAAGGTAAACTCAGATATATAAACGTGTACAAGCTCATCAGTTGAATTTCTTGGCATAAATGAGAACATTAATGCCATAACCTCAATATTAAAAGCATCACTTCTCAAGTAATCAAATAGTACATTTCTATATCTTCATTTATTTCATTTAAATTAAAGTGGATGTCCATTGGACTTCTTACACCTTATATTGTCCTATGTCAGTTTCAAAATACTCATATCACTTGGACTTCTGATATATTTCTTATAAATTGGTAGTTGATGCACACGTGTGTAGCATGTACCATGTTCACACAATTACTTTCACATAACTTTATATAGCGCTTTCATATTTAAGCACCAAAAGTGATTCCTAAATTATCGTAAAGATATGATATGTAGTTTAGATCAATATTCTAGCCATGTCTAAATGTTTGAGTGTGTAGATTATACGTTAATGCATTTCCTGTATGATTAATGTTTTCATCTATAATTCTAACAGATTTTGTGTTGATGATGACCAAAAGCTTAGCAACTCATTCTTGGATCTCATAAATCATAGCAAGTAGTCTCATGATTTTTGCACGAAGTTGGTTGGAAGCTAAACAAGCATGCTTCCATCTCTTAAAGCATTTGGGGTAAGTTTGCAAACAATTATTAATAGATCACATTTATGCTTAATTTTTTCTTAATTCTCTTTCTTTGTGTTTTGACAGTGGATGAAAATGAGCGCAAAATACTACTTGGTAGAGTGATACACTGAAAGTGAAAGAATGTTTTGATGGTATATATGATGAGTGAAGATTCATGAACCATGCTTTTCAAATCATAACCCTCCTACTTCTCATTTAATTGTAAAATACTTTCTCAATTTTCTCTCAAGCTCTAAATGTTATGTCTCATCCACCCGACATGAATGTCTCAAAGGTTAGTTATGTTTTTGTTATTCTTTCATTCATTTTCTTACGGGTTATAGTTTTCTTCGCAGCTTCTTCCGAATGCATAGTCGATCCCCGGGTGGGGATAGTGATGGCGTCACTAGGTAAGTATTCGCTCACGCGATCGATTAACATGGTTATGTTACTCATGCCTTTTAGTTTTATATTGTTGAGTTAATTTTCTAATCTTCACTTTGTCAAACTTATTTTTTGGAGGTGATGATAAAGATATATTGGGAGCTGGAACAATTCGCTTACGTTTCTAGATTTTGCAGATTAATTTTATTGAGGTAAACTATGAAGCAACGAATCCAAGATACACATAACTTACATTAGCTTCGTGTAATCATCCTTTTAAAGTTTCTGTGTGACTGCAAGTTCAGGTATATTTGGATGTTGAACTTTTTGAATCTAACCTATTCATGCATGATGATATGATGTTTGAAACGGATGAAGAGTCCGAAACATTGAAAATGATATTCATTCATTACTCATTAACGTGATGGAGTAAAGAATGTTGGAAACAACACTCAAGAAATAAAAAGTAAACTGAAGAGGATCTTGAAAGGATAGTACTAAAATATAACGTATACATAGTAATTAAGTTTGTCACCATTATCATGTACTTTTAGATTATCTTTTGATTAATCATGCTTTGCATATATTTCTTAACATTAATATAAAAGATGAAGTCCTTATTGTAGTTTGAGTGGTAAAGTTTGGTTATTACTTTATGTAATCTTTCAATTAAAACAAACCAACTGGGCTAGCTCAGTTGGCCACCAAGGGTAACCTTGGGGAGGTTTTATTGGAGAGGCCTCAGGTTCGAGTCTCACCATGAACCTTCAGGGGCCCGAAATAAATAGAAGCAGAAAGGATATGCTTCTTTTTGTTTTTCATTGTCAAGTTATTATATCATAATCTTTCAGTTCAAAATATAGTATTTTACGATTTGAATGACTTATTTGTATTTTTTGTAAGCCTTTGTTAGATGATGATGACGACAATGTTCCCAATCTGCCATAACTCCTAAAAGAAAAAAAAGTAAAAAAAAAAAGATAAGATAAAGAAGAGGTTTCAGTATGAAAAAATATGATGGCATAAAGGTTGGAAGATGCAGGTTAGATGAGATATAGAGATAGAATACACAAAAGAGAGCTATAAATGTACAAGTTGCGCAGCGTGTTGTGCAGCAAGGTTACTCAGGCGGTTATGCTGAACACACAACCTTTTGAGTTGCTCAAGACAAAGGGGTTGTGCAGTTACACATGTATATAGCACATACCAACTTACCCCGTCACCGAGAATCCACCAACACACAACATCGCTAACTTAAAACCAGATTAACGCCTAACATATACGTAGCAACTAAAAACATAACTAAAATTAACAACCTACATTCATAATTACAAAAAACATTTAATAATGACTACCCAATAATGGGGAAAAAAACCTAACTATCCTAATATTACGCCACCAACCAAGCCTGCAACAACTACATAGAAACAAACACAACCTATTCCATTCCCCGCAAAATATCTTCAGCCCGTGTGCAACGCACGGGTATGCATGTCTCGTAATTATAAAAAGTTGAGAGCTTTTACATAACCTTAGTGTGATGTATGATGATGGAAAACACAATCTAAACCCTTGTTTAGATTACAACCCAAGCTTACAACACCAAGAAAACCCTAAATCCAAGTGAAACCTTAACCTTGAACTTTCTTGCTTTAACACTTGTAAATGCTTAACCAACCCTTCTAAACACCCAAGAACATCTTAGATATGTTGTAGGTATGTGTGTAATTGTTGTAAATAAAATTTTGTAAGGATTGGGTGTTGTTTTTGGGTGAGCCGTGGCCTAAAGGAGGACAAATGGAGAGATTTTATGTTTTACACTTATACAAATGAGATGTGTGTGTTCTAGTTGCTAGTTACTTTCCTTATATACTTCTTGTAGCTAGATGTAATAAGGACTAGGTTCATAAAAGACATGATGAGGAAAACAAGGAAGTCTTATGGTCTTGGTCTCAAAAAGAATGGAACATCCCACGAAATTAAGGAAACATGTTTTCAAGTTAGATATTTCTTTGGTTTTTCATATCTATAACCGGCCATGGAAGTGTTTTTGTGATATTATGGTGTAATTTTTATGTATTGGGTATAAAAGTGGGTATTTATTGAAGCGTAAAAAAATTTTGATGCTTCCGGGTATACCTAAATGTATTAAATTGCGAAACGTAAACGTTTTACGCAACCAATAAAAATAAAATATAAAAAGTTGATTATTACTTTCGTAAAAATAATATATTGCTTGCTTGACGTAAACTTTAATTCGTTTGGTGTCCGATTAAGTTAATTGTTGATTTTTAGTTTACGTGATTTAACTTTAACTTTTAAAATTAAAAGGAAACGCGTACGAGCAAAAAAAATAATTAGTGAAATATATGACGTCGTAAATGACCTGAAAATACGAAATGTTACACTTGGATTTTCTAAAAGCTCAGCCGATGCCTTTATCTGATGAAGTACATTTTACCTATGTTGCATTTTACAGTTTTTTTATTGATTATCACGTTTTTTACTCCTCATCTCATGTTAAGCCTTAAACCCAAGTCTTGATTTATTGCGTGGCGTGGAGGTCATGCCTCGCGCCATTGCGCGCCTTTTAGAATCATGGGTAGGAGTGATTACAGTCCGAACTGAAATATTCGGTCTGGTCCATCTCGTCAATTTCCTCCGGTCGAATAAGATACTAATAGCTAATTGTGGATAAGATCGAACCGGATTGAACTGAAACCGTAAATGAGGAAAGGGTGGACCGAGAAATATGTTTGGTCTGGTCGCGTCAGTCTAGTTCAGTTGGTTTCTCAGTATCGTCTGGTCGCCGGGTTATAATGCTCAACCCTATTGTTAAGGATAAAGCTCGGCTCGTTTAAGTTTTTTAAGCCCTAGTATGAGCTCGACTTGTTTCAAGCCTTGTGTATTTAGCTAGAGTTCAAGTTGCGACATATTTTAGAAACTTGTGCTCGCTTATTTCTAATAAACTCATACCAAACGTCATGTTAAGTAAATTGGACTTTTATTCTTTCAAGATTGCTTCCAACATCCTTTTTTGGATTGAATCTTTGAATCATAATAAGAACCTTAGTATAACTAGAGAAACTTATGGTCTTTCTATAGCTATCCAGATTAAAATATCTTGTTGTAAACAAGACATATTTATGAGGTTTGATTGGAAGACGAAAATATCACCGCAATACTGTAAAAGGCAATAACTAGAGAACTCGTGTCTATAGTTGTTTCCTTAAACCAGTAAGAGACGCTGCACACCCATGAGGTAAAGTGCGCTGGATTGCACCATGCCATTTTTCAAGTAATAGCTAGCTGAGTGGTAGAAATTTGAACACACTTACTTGCATATTAAGTATTTACAGTCCATGTGACTCACATTAGCAATATAGGTGTAGATATTCAATAAAATGAAAGATAAATTGAAAAATTACTTTCTCTCACGTAAAGGAACACTCATAATGTTGTCAGATCTAGTGGGAGTAATGCATTTTATAAATGAAAATGATAAACTTGCAATGTTGTCAAATTCAGTGAGAGTTATGAGCTGTTTACCTCATAGGCATCCTATTTTATTTCTGGCTTAGTTGAAATAATAAATTACTTTCCAAGTGTGAAACATCTTTTAGTTTAGTTAAAGAATCATCCATGTATTATCTGTGATAACTTATTGCCTTTGAGATATGTTTCCGTTTAATGTTATCTTTGATAGTTAATGAAGATTTCCTTATTAATAAAGAATGAAGTTTCTATATAAATACTAGCTATGAGCTTGACATGTCATATTATTGATACAAACAAACTAACTAGGTCGTGGTTGTTGTTTTGTGCAAAGAAGTTGATACCCCTACACAAGTGGAGAAAATATTTATTGTGTGCCAAGAAACAACTTAGAACAATATGACTAATGGTTTCTTGACTGCAAAGTAAGAAAACTATTACTCTACTAGGACTCCTACACATTTAATGTATGTAGCCCTATTAAAAGAATGTGTCAAGATAAAAAGATAAGCTACATGATTATGTTTTCTTGGAAATCATAAACATGCAGTTTGAAATTAACTTGAACTTACTTTTAATTTACTTTAGTTTAATAATTGTCATGTCTTTCAGTTAAAGACATGTGAAAAGACTTATAACTTAAAGTAAATAGTTATCTTGTTATGTCTTCTTGTTAAAGACATGTACACGAAGTTATTGACTTGGTCAAAGACTTATAACGAATATAATGTATTGAGGTTTAAGTCTACTTGGTAGTACTTACACAATTACGTCGGCTGACTTGTTCACAAAAAACTTTATAAAGGATTACAATTTGATTTAGTAACCTATTGATACCATACGTTTTTAACTATAGGTTGGTATAATAGAAAAGCATAATAAGGATAAGATCAATCTTATTGGAATACCACCATTTTTATGGGTACGTCCAATACGGGTAATCAAACTCTATATTGATATTCTTTTGACTTCATGAATGACCTTAACTTTATTTAACTCTAAAGATCTAGGTATAGATAAATTGAGTATGTCTATGGATTACCCAATTAGACTCTAACTAGTAAGTTATTTAAGATAAAAATGGATGAATCTCATTAGGTCTTTTATTGAAGCTTCTAAATCTGGTACAAATCTCTTGGAGATTATTATTGACAAATGCCTAGAACTGTTAAGTGTATTTTGTTAGATACCCAAAGGAAACGATGGATACCATTTCTACACCCACACGAGAACAAAGTTTCTGTTGCTCGTCATGCTGAGTTATTTGATAATAGTCTCAAATATACAAGAAGCGAGTGGGAGTCATACTTTGCTAAAAGCGAGTGGGAGTATTGCAGGTCTTAAATTACTTCAAGAAGAAGATACATAAACCTTCTAAACGCACTAGCGAATGTCATAATCTAAGGCAAAATGGAAAATGTTAGACTTAAAATGATGTTTTATTCTCATATTCATAGATCTACATGGATGCTATGATATGTTTCTTATTCAATGGTGAGGATTTGAGGTTAGAAGATCATTGTGAACCACGTAATAACCATAGGAGATGCATTATTAGATCTTGGATTTAATGAATCACTCAAAGACTATGAATGAAGAGATGCTGTCCTAAAGGAGATAATCATATTCTTGGAATTTGTTTTACCTTTAACCTATCGATTTGATGATGAGGTTTAAATGAGTTTCCTTTTAGAGAAGACTTATAAGGACAATATTTGTATACATAATTATTGCACGTCAAATGACATAAGTGTTTACTCATACTCAAGTAATTGACTATGATTAAAACTTCCTCATTTACGAACTTTAAATATATTAACAAAGATGATGGAATTGTGATTACTTGTTTTCTTAGGAGAACATTGACAAATTAGGTTTTTAAAACTCTTATATTAATTGATTACTTGCGGAGACGATATGAATCAAAATAAGTTTTATGAATCCATTATAATCTTTATAAAAGTATACAAAAACTGCTTTAGAATCCAAGTAATAGATTAAAGCATGCATCCAACTAAGCATAATTTTAAGTTTAATTGTATAATAATAAATCACTTGTTGGATTTGATTATTAATTTAAATAAGATATCTCGATGAGTACATCCTAAAAGCTAGTGGGAGTAAATTTGTTTTTACTTTTTGAAAATTAGAATATGTTTTGAACATAATTAGAAACAATTCTTTTTATCTAAGTAATATTTTTATCTCTAAATTGAAATAAAGTTTCTTGTAAATATTTTAGGATATGAAACATGTAACATTGGAATAATATGTTTGACACATTAAACATATGTAGTGAATTAAGTCCGAGTACAATATGAATTATCATTGAGTGAAACTCGAATGATGTATCTCAGTTGGCGAGATTAAACACATGAATGGAAACCTTAAGTCCCACTACAGGATTCATTATGTACATCATATTGTGTATGGGTGATTTGACAATATTAAAATCTAATTAAAAGATATTAGAAGGAACATTATGATATGTTTAAATTAGGAATTCATTCCTAGAATTAATAATGAAGATACTATGAATATACATTGTGATAATCATAGTATGATCATTATGATCAACAAACCTTGGGTTTGTGTGAAATCCAAACATTATTAAAGAAGTGTTCAGAATTTACAATAGGTCAACATAGTGTTGTTAGTATACACTAGTGCTGATTTTAATTGAGATGATACTCAATTTTTGTAGAAGCAAGTTTTTGCTGACTACATATGCTTGGTTTAAAAGCATAGTTGCATAATACTATATTAAAAGAATAAGGATGCTTTACAGTTTGGAAAACTGTTAGATGACTATCTTTATTAGGATGTTTTATGTATATCATACAACTTATGGAATGTAATGTGTCTAGACTCATATAAGTGATACTTATAAGTAAGTGCACACTTACAAAATAACAATCATCATAATTATTCAAAGTGCTTCACTATCTGGGAATTTTTGAAATAAGTATTCACAAAGTCTCACAAGATCATGAACTAGTTGATATGTTCATTGAACCTATGCCTTACCACTAATTGTGATTGTTGTGGATAAGACATTAGTACTTAACTAGGATCATCATGCACTGATCTTATTTGGTATTTGGATAATGGAACTGTAAGCAGTTGTATTAAACAATGAATTGACATATACGTGGTATGATCGTTTTCATTTATACTACTGTGTTCTATATTTGCATGTTTAAATCCTTGAATAACTTTATTTATTCTAAACTATGTCCATTGTCAGTTAACAATATAAGAATATTGTTGAGATAAGACAAATGTGAGTGTTTGGTTATATTTAGACGGAATATGTAAAGATGATTCGTGCCATCACACATGTTATTCAATGAGGTTGAATATGGAGTAGTCCACTGTGTAGAATCACTTATAGATCGACCGTCTTTAGGGTGCATTACAACATGGTGAAAGTTATGTTTATCCTTAGACTTGAGATGCAAGCAGGTTTTGCGTGTTTGGATAGCATTTCTTGATTATAAGCCTACCGATAGTCTGTCAAAAGGTAGTTATATGGGCTATTTTCAAAAGTGTTTTAAAGTACATAACAGACACTTGTAGTCGAAATAGAATTTATTCCTCCACATGTTTGGGAGTTAGATACTTACTGGGCCCCTCGTTGGGTTGATCAGATGTGTACATAGCCGCGTCTAAAGTGTAGTTAAGATGATTCTTTTTACATTTGGTAATCTTGATCAATATAGATATGAGAAACATAATTGTTAAACTATGAAATGGGAATATTGTACATATTCATTTTTAACTTGTATCGAAACAAAGGGTAGGACTAAATGAACCATTAAAGACTGTAGTTGTTTATCGAAACTATTTACTCATGATTGCTCGGGATGCATCTGATGATTGTTGTGGACTATTCGTCAATGTTTGTCTTGTAGTATGTATATTCTATTGACTGACATTCCCATCTGGGGAGCTGTTGGTTTGTGATCATGTCTTAGGATATGGTATTACGTTATGGAATTACGTGAGCCTACGGGGTCACACACGTTATACAACACATATATCACTCTTATTTAATATTCGGTATATTTATAATCATATAAGTGTATATATATTATATATGTATTAATACTCGAGTTAATATATATTAATATATAAGTGTATATTATATTATTGTATATTAAGATCGAATGATAGAATACTTAACGGTCGTTAATTAGTTCGTTTTACGAATAATTAACTATAATGCTTGATTCAATTATAGGTAATTAATGTAATTTAACCTAAATTATTAGAAAGTCAAAAGTCCAACCCCCAGGGGTATGGACTTAGTTCGACCGGATTTGGAACCTAAGGGGGGTTTGGGTTGGGCTTTGAGCTATCTTTTCCTCCAAGTTATGTATTTTACGTAAACCCTAAAATCATCTACGATATAAGGAGGATCCTAGAGCTCATAATGATAATCCCTCTCCCCCTTATTCTCCCTTGTAAGGATCAACCAACCAAACCGCTTGGGTAGTTTCGAACCTACTTGAGATTCTTGATCGTGGTTAGTGGAACTAGCATTCGGGTAGTATTGTTCGACGTGTAGTGTATGAACCCCGTGGAGGTTACTTACTTTAGTAACTTAAAGGGTTTTGGTTTCGCATGTATTACACACATGCGTTTATGTTACTGAAGAAATCTTCGGTTTTCTTTCGTAGCTGGTTGGTATTTGTATGTTTCTGTTTATGTTTTTGTTAATTATAAGGTTGGCTATATGAGTCTTATTCCGTGCTAGCTCGTTTATTATTCACGTCATATCATAGGTTATTTTAGATAACAATTTTTCAAAAATAGTACTCTTTTATTAAATGCATCCCTTCTTGGAAAGGAACAACCATACTTTAAGATTAGTGTTAACAACTATTCCCATCTTATACTTAACTCTTGAGCTTACTGTTCTCTTGACTCTCTTGCATTTGCTTTTAAATTGTTATTCCAAACGAAAAGTTCAGGCCCATATTTCATGTATTCAGAGTCAAAGAGACATTTGTCAAATCTTAGCGACTCTAATGTTGTTTGTAGCTCAGACACTTTACTCACTAATACCGCATTAATGAGGTAAAGTGTTTCTTCAGTTGGTCTTCGACGTCCTTGAAGCTTGTTCTTGATTGAGCTTTGTATAACATTCCATGACTTATTACCAGGGGGTAAACTACTCAACCATTCAGTGAGGCGGTACGCAGTGATTGAAGTCTTTAACTGAACTATAGAGAAGGTAATCGGGCTTCAATGAGTTTGTGCGCAATATGCTCATTAAACGCATACGATCTCCCTCAGAACATGATGAGACCTAAAGACTGTAGATATCTGGAAGATATTTTTTTTTTTTCGGGGCGGGATATGTTGGAGGGATAATCTTCAAGTACTTATCCCCTGATGTCAAAAAATCCTAATATGGTTATAAGAACAAGGTTAGTGTCATCACTGACCTTAGAAAATGTGTTATCCCCTTACCTAGATTAGAAATGTAATAGAGGCAAATATACGAACGTACTTGTCCAATCAAAATAGAGACTCTTATAAAGGAGTAGGGTTTCAAATTTGTGCACTCAATGTTGAAACATTTCGTAATACACTACTACTCTTTTAAAATCAATTAAGACCCTGATAGATATCTCACATGGTTAGCTTTAGTCATTAACTCAAAGTTAATACTGTGTTTTACCTTGAGTTGATTACGAGAGGGGATCACCATACATATATTTTCAATCACAATCCACGTTGATGTTCCACAAACAACGGGGTATAACTTTTTAATAAAGTCATAAAGAATTAAACGTTGAAAGTTTTGTGTTTTTTTACTTTTAAAGTCTTTTACTCTTAAACAAAACTTTCCTTACATTACATTGCTTGAGCTATGGGCTAGTTTATTATAACTTTGTAGTTATTTGTAAACTGGTATAATGGGAACAACAATAGTGGTTATTATAGGATATATGCTGAGCTGATGATGGATAACACACATTATAACACCAATTGCACCCACCTCTTCAAGCGTTGCAAGTCAACAATTCAATTTACCATGAAATTTTAGTTTTCGTGTATTTCAAATATAGTGACAAATCCTATGAAATTAGTCGTCTTTCCATTTTAAATTATGTGTTGGTAAAATGAAATTATTGATGCTTATATGAAGTAATTTCTAATTTTTATTTTTTGTCCAAACTTGTCGACAATGAAGGCAACTGATTACTATAATTTATAAATGGGCAAATTTCAAAAAAGTGTACTAAACTTATACTCAATTTCAATTTAATGTACTCAATTTTTTTCTTAATTTAATGTACCCAACTTTTTTTGGTTGCAAATAAAGACAATTAAGAGGTTACCAGGTCACCATCAAGTTACCTTTTCTCCAACATGATCTCCAACAATGATTTTTCACAACCTAGCATTCAAACGACCAACATCCACCACCATCTCTCCATATCGATCGCAGTACAAGACTATCGAGGAATAGTCATAACCACCCGCTCACCAAAAAACCCACAAGAGGATATTTCGACCGCTTTCGTATGTTTACGTTGCCGAATTACGACCGTATATTCCGATCGAATTTCATCCGTTTAACATTCTGAATTTGAACCGTTTTCTGAGACTCAATTTTCTACCGATTCCGACCGTTTTCCACTCCAGCCGTTTCCCATTCCATCGATTTTGACACTTTTTGACTCCGTTGAGTTCGACCTATTTCTACAAACCTGTTTCGACTCGGTGGACCGGATTTCTGCCTGTTTTCGGTATAACGTCGTCGGTCCCGTTTGTTTGTACATTTTCTTACTTGTTCTTACCTTTTCCGAGACGTTGTCTTACGATTTTCTAAGTTTTCGTCCGTTTTGTATGTTTTTCTACACTTAAACATGTTTTTGAATGTTTTCAAAAGTTTTATCCGTTTTTATACGTTCTAGTACTTTTTATAAGAATGTAAAAAGCGTATGAAGACGTATAAAATCGTACAAAATATAAAAATTCTTAAAAAAGCGTATCAATGATAGAATACTAACGGTCGTTAATTAGTTCGTTTACGAATAATTAACTATAATGCTTTTTAATTAATAGGTAATTAAATGTAATTAACCATAAATAATTAGAAAAGTCGAAAAGTCAACCCCAAGGGGGTATGGACTTAGTTCGACCGGATTTGGAACCCAAAGGGGGGTTTGGGTTGGGCTTTGAGCTATCTTTTCCTCCAAGTTATGTATTTTAGGTAAACCTTAAAATCATCTACGATATAAGGAGGATCCTAGAGCTCATAATGATAATCCATCTACAGGGATACCTCCCCCCTCGTCTCCTAGGTAGGATCAAACCACAAACATAACCCTGGGGTAAAATTGATTTGAGTTTCAGCTACTTGACGTATTCCATGGATCGTGGTATGTGGCACAGGCATTCCGGCAGTTGTATTGTATGCGACGTATAGTGTACGAACCAGCGTAGTAGGTTACTTACTTTAGTAACACTTTTAAAGGGTTTTGGTTTCTCGAGCAGTTATTACACACTATCGTTGTTGACAGAATCACGAAGAAAATCTTTATTCTATTTTCATCTTCACGAGCTTGGAGATTGCTCTATTTGAGTAATATTTATTCATTTTGCTGTTTACATGTTTTTAATGGTTAATTACTAATGCATACTTACAGTCTTATTACCGAGCTGCCGTAGCTCGTTAATATTCACTCGTAATATTAGGATTTTTATTTTAGATAACATTTTCTAACGAAGCAGGTAACACATCTTTTATTAAATGCATCCCTTCTTGGAAAGACAACAACCATACTTTAAGAAATAGTGTTAACAACTATTCCCATCTTTATACTAACTCTTCTTACTTGTTTGACTATCTTGCATTTGCTTTTAAGTTGTCTTCCAAAGAAAGTTCATGCCCATATTTCATGTATTCAGAGTCAAGGAGACATTTGTCAAATCTTAGCGACTCTAATGTTGTTTGTAGCTCAGACACTTTACTCACTAATACCGCATTAATGAGGTAAAGTGTTTCTTCAGTTGGTCTTCGACATCCTTGAAGCTTGTTATTGATTGAGCTGTGTATAACACTACATGACTTATTACCAGGGGGTAAACTACTCAACCATTCAGTGAGGCGGTACGCAGTGATTGAAGTCTCCGAACTAAAGAAGAAGGTAATGGGTTCAATGAGTTGTGGCAATAAGCTCACTAAACCCATACGATCTCCTCAGACATGATGAAGACCTAAAGACTTAGATACTGAAGATTGGGCGGGATATGTTGGAAGGGATAATATCAAGTACTTATCCCCTGAAGTTAAAATATCCTAATATGGTTATAAGAACAAGGTTAGTGTCATCACTGACCTTTAGAAAATGTGTTATCCCCTTACCTAGATTAGAAATGTAATAGAGGCAAATATACGAACGTACTTGTCCAATCAAAATAGAGACTCTTATAAAGGAGTAGGGTTTCAAATTTGTGCACTCAATGTTGAAACATTCATAAACACTCTACTCTTTAAAATACAATTAAGTCCCTGATAGATATCAATTGGTTAGCATAGTCATTAACTCAAAGTAATACTGTGTTTTACCTTGAGTTATTAGAGAGGGGATCACCATACATATATTTTCATTCAATCCGCGTTGATGTTCCACAAACAACGGGGTATAACTTTTTAATAAAGTCATAAAGAATTAAACGTTGAAAGTTTTGTGTTTTTTTTCTTTTAAAGTCTTTTACTCTTAAATAAAACTTTCCTTACATTACATTGCTTGAGCTATGGGCTAGTTTATTAGAACTTTGTAGTTATTTGTAAACCGGTACAATGGGAACAACAATAGTGGTTATTATAGGATATATGCTGAGCTGATGATGGATAACACACATTATAAACTTCAATTGCACCCACCCATCTTCAAAAGCGTTGCAAGTCAACAATTCAATTACATGAAAGTTTAAGTTTTCGTGATTTCAAATAAGAGACAATCCTGTGAAATTGTCGTCTTCCTTTTTAAATTATGTCATTTTGGTAAAAGAAAGTATCTTGATGCATAAATGAAAGTAATTTCTAATTTTTATATTTTGTCCAAACTTGTCGACAATGAAGGCAACTGATTACTATAATTTATAAATGGACAAATTTCATAAAAGTGTACTAAACTTATACTCAATTTCAATTTAAAGTACTCAATTTTTTTTCTTAATTTAATGTACCCAACTTGTTTTGGTTACAAATAAAGACAATGTAAGCAGAGTTACCAGCGTAGTCTCACCACAAGTTACCTATTCTCCAACAATGATTTTTCACAACCTAGCATTCAAACGACCAACATCCACCACCATCTCTCCATATCGATCGCAGTACAAGACTATCGAGGAATAGTCATAACCACCCGCTCACCAAAAAACCCACAAGAGGATATTTCGACCGCTTTCGTATGTTTACGTTGCCGAATTACGACCGTATATTCCGATCGAATTTCATCCGTTTAACATTCTGAATTTGAACCGTTTTCTGAGACTCAATTTTCTACCGATTCCGACCGTTTTCCACTCCAGCCGTTTCCCATTCCATCGATTTTGACACTTTTTGACTCCGTTGAGTTCGACCTATTTCTACAAACCTGTTTCGACTCGGTGGACCGGATTTCTGCCTGTTTTCGGTATAACGTCGTCGGTCCCGTTTGTTTGTACATTTTCTTACTTGTTCTTACCTTTTCCGAGACGTTGTCTTACGATTTTCCTAAGTTTTGCTTTCGTCCGTTTTTGTATGTTTTTCTACACTTAAACCTTATCTAAACAATGTTTTGAATGTTTTTAAAAAGTTTTATCCGTTTTTATACGTTCTAGTACTTTTTATAAGAATGTAAAAAGTGTATGAAGACGTATAAAATCGTACAAAATATAAAAATTCATAAAAAAGCGTATCAACGATAGAATACTAACGGTCGTTAATTAGTTCATTTACGAATAATTAACTATAATGCTTTTTAATTAATAGGTAATTAAATGTAATTAACCTATATAAATAAATTAAAAAGATCCAAAAGATCAAACCCCAAGGGGTATGGACTTAGTACGAGAACCAGTTTAGAACCTAATAGTCGGGGGGTTTGGCGGTTGGGCTGTTGAGCTACTCTTTTTCCTCCAAGTTATGTATTTTAGTTAAACCCTAAAATCATCTACTATATAAGGAGGATCCTCCAAGAGCTCATAATGATAATCCATCTACAGGGATACCTCCCCCCTCGTCTCCTAGGTAGGATCAAACCACAAACATAACCCTGGGGTAAAATTGATTTGAGTTTCAGCTACTTGACGTATTCCATGGATCGTGGTATGTGGCACAGGCATTCCGGCAGTTGTATTGTATGCGACGTATAGTGTACGAACCAGCGTAGTAGGTTACTTACTTTAGTAACACTTTTAAAGGGTTTTGGTTTCTCGAGCAGTTATTACACACTATCGTTGTTGACAGAATCACGAAGAAAATCTTTATTCTATTTTCATCTTCACGAGCTTGGAGATTGCTCTATTTGAGTAATATTTATTCATTTTGCTGTTTACATGTTTTTAATGGTTAATTACTAATGCATACTTACAGTCTTATTACCGAGCTGCCGTAGCTCGTTAATATTCACTCGTAATATTAGGATTTTTATTTTAGATAACATTTTCTAACGAAGCAGGTAACACATCTTTTATTAAATGCAATCCCTTCTTGGAAAGGCAACCACATCAACTTTAAAGAAATAGTTTAACAACTATTCCTGCCATCTATATAACTAACTCTATCTTACTTGTTTTAGACTATCTTTGCATTTGCGTTATAAATTATCTTCCAAGCAGACAGTGTTCATGCCCATATTTCAATGTATCAAAGTCAAAAGACATTTGTTAAATCTTAGCGACTCTAATGTTGTTTGTAGTTCAGACACTTTACTCACTAATACCGCATTAATGAGGTAAAGTGTTTCTTCAGTTGGTCTTCGACGTCCTTGAAGCTTGTTATTTATGGAGCCTGTGTAAGACGACATACCATGACTCTATTACCTAGGGGATAAACTAGTACTCAACCATTAGTAGAAGGCGGTACACAGATGATTTGACAGCTCCGAACCGAAAGAAGAAGGTAATGGGTTCAATAAGTTATGGCAATAAGCTCACTAAACCCATACGATCTCCTCAGACATGATGAAGACCTAAAGACTTAGATACTGAAGATTGGGCGGGATATGTTGGAAAGGACGATAATACTCAAACGATAAGCTATATCCCCTTAAGTTTATAATATCCCTAATAAGGTCTATATAAAACAAGGTTAGTGTCTATCCACTGACCTTGTAGAAAAGGTGTGGTCACCCTTACCATAAGAAATTTAGAATGTATCTAGACGGCAAATATACGAACGTACTTGTCCAATCAACTTGATGGCATACACTTATCACCAACACTGGTGATTCTTTACTCTATACCAGAACACTATTAAATAGAGCACTCTAATAAAGGAGTAGTTTCAAATTTGTGCACTCAATGTTGAACACAATTCAAAACATCTATTCTTTAAAATAAAATTAAGTCCCGGATAGATATCAATTGGTTAAGAGAGATACGTCTCATTAACTCAAAGTAATACTGTGATTTTACCTTTCATAAGTTATTAGAGAGGGGGATCACCATACATACATGTTCATTCAATCCACGTTGCTTTCCTCAAAACAATGGACATATAACTTTTTAATAAAGATCCAAACAATTAAAATAACGTTGAAACTTTTGTGTACTATTTTTACTTTTAAAAAGTCTATTTACTCTTAAACACAACTGTTTCCTTACACATTACATTGCTTGAGCTATCTGGGCTTAGTTCATTATAACATTTGTAGAGTTAATTTCTGGAAACCCGGTACAATGATACAACAATAAGTGTTATTATAGGATATATTTAGAGCTGATGAGGGATAACAATAACACGCATTATAACACCAATTGACACGCCAACTCTTCAGAAGCGTGCAACGTAAACAATTTGATTTACCACACGAAACTTTCTGTTTTCGTGTATTTCAAAATCGTGACAAATCCTGTTAAATGAAGTCGTTCTTTTCCACTTTTTAAATGATATGTTGGTAAAATGAAATTTATTATGCTTATATGAAGAGTAATTCTAATTTTATAATTTTCACGTCCAACTTGTCGACACTGAGAGGCTAACTGATTACTATAATTAAAACATGAGACAAAATTTCAAGAAGAAAAAGTTACTAAACTAAAAATACTCAATTTCATGTTAAATCATACTCAATCTTTTTTTTCCTTAATTTAATGTCCACTACTTTTTTTTTGGTTGCAAATAAAGACAATTAAGAGGTTACCAGGTCACCATCAAGTTACCTTTTCTCCAACATGATTTTTCGGCAACCTAACATTCAAATGACCCACCACCACCACCAGTCCAAATCGATCACTACCGGCACCACCCCAAAGCGATTTTACGTCCAGTATTTCGTCCGATTTTGACCTTTTTCGTCTAATTTTGGACACGTTTTGCCCGAGTTCGACCGGATTTTTTACCGGATTTTCCAAACGAGTTTCCTCCCACCGATGATCCATGCGTTTTCGACAGACCGTTGTCTCGACCTATTTCTACCTTTTTGACCGTTTTGACCCGATTGTCCTGTTTTCTGTAAGCGTCCAACTTTCGGACCACGTTTTTGTCCATTTTTCTTATGTTTTATTACCTTATTCGTAACTACTTCTTATGATTTTCTAAGTATTCGTTTTGTTTTCCGCGTTCGGTTCTTTGTACGTTTTTCTACGCTTAAAGCCACGTTTTTGAAAATGTTTCACCCCAAAAAAGTTTCTATACACGTTTTTATACGTTCTACAACAGTACTTTTTTCTAAGAATGTAACAAAGCGTATGAGAAGACGTATACAAACATCGTACAAAAATATAGAACAAAACATCTTAAAAAAGCGTATCATGATATAATACTAACACGGTCGTTAATTAGTTCGTTTACGAAGTAATTAACGATAATCTTTTTTAAATTAAATAGGTAATTAAATGTAATGAACCATAATAATTAAAAAGTCAAAAAGTCAACTCATCCAAGGGGTATGGACTTAGTTCGTAACCAGGAACACATGAACCCAGAGGGGTGTTTTGGATATTACAAGGCTTATGAGCTAATCTTTTTTCCTCCAAGTTATGAATAGTTAATAGGTAAACCTAGTCATTCAAAACACGACCCACCACCAAAAAACCCCACACCTCCTAATCGATACTACTGAACCGATTAACCCTTAAGCGAATTTCGACCGAACTTTCGCTTCTATCTCATAATCCGAGTTCGACCGAGAATTTCGACCGTTACGGATCGATTTCGACCGTTTTTTTGAACCAATATTCTACCTGTTTTTGACCGCGAGATTTTGACTATTTTCCACTGAACATTATCCATCGATTTTGATCGCGTATTTTCCGACCGTTTTCATTAGAAAAATCCCACATTCTACCGTTATTTTCGACCTTTTATTTACCGAGATTTTTGCCTGGTTCTATTCGTACGTCTTTGACTGATTTTGGATCCATTTTCTTCTACGTTTTCTAAACCTTTCGGTACGTTTTCCCTTAGATTTCCACGTTTTCATCCGGTTTCCCCGTTCGTTTTTTATAACGTTTTTTTTCTCACACGCTAACAACCATGTTTTTGACATGTTACTTCAAAATTTTATCCTTTTTATACGTTTCCAAGTACTTTTATAAGAATGTAAAATAGCGTATAAGAGACGTTTAAAATCTACAAAATAATAACGAACAACACAACGAACTTAGCAATGTAGGAAAAAAATCGAAAGAAGACGTAACGCAACAAATGAAATAAAAAAAATAGACGAAAATAATACATCAAACATTTCAACTACATTTCTAACACAAACTGACGAAAATGGTTCAAAACGTATCAGCAAGCTTGACACTTACGAGAAAACGAATGAAAACAATTGGCGAAAACAAGCACGTAAAGGATAAATCAGTTCGAAAAGGTTTCCAAAACATTGAAAACGAAATCAGAAATAAAAAAAAAAAAAAGAAAACAGACGTAAAGTTCAAAAATCCAGAACGAAAACCGATGGCGAAATCGGTCTAATCGTTAGCAAAATCACAATCAAAAAACGGTTCAGAAATCGGTCAACAATCAGTTCGAAAATGGTCAAAAGGGTTCAAAAATGGACAAAATCGATCGAAAACGTGTCGAAAACCGACGAAAATCGATAATCCACTCTATTTTACTTTGGGGTGGTTGCTAGGTAGTAGAGATTCAGATTTGGAGGTGACGTTGTTAGGTGGAGGGTCGTCCTGAGCAGGATTAGGTTTGGGGCCGTAAAAAGTCAATGTTAGAGGAAAAGGTAACTTGCACATTTTGGACTTGGTACTTTATTGTCGTGGAATATAATTTCAACGCTAGGTGACTATTTCTATGAAGTGTTCCCTGTAAGTATCTTTTTACTACAAATTCACACACAATATATATGTTCCAGTTGGCAACTGAAATATGATAGTTTACCTTTCTTATACACAGGAATATCATCCTGAAAGGGTAGTTACTGTCGTTTATGCACCATTATCCTTAGCAATCATGACAATTTTCATGTGCAAGGATATAAAAGGCGATAGCAGTAAACGTCACCTCATTGGATATGTCTTTTTTTGTGCTAGTAGTATTGGCCTCCTCATCTTTATCAGAGAAAACATGTTATCTGTAGAATGATGAAAAACCCGTTGGTATGATTTATTATTGAGCCACAATATATAGAGTGGAAACATAAGCAAATCTTAATGGACTCAAACCCACAAGTCGGGTTTGAGCCTAATTATCTACTATCACTCCTCGCAGTCCGAGCGGCGAAATTGCGAAAGCTCGGACCGGAGCAGAAAACAAAAGAAAACATTAAAACAAACAAACAATAAAATAGTACGATTGTGTGAATTTGTGACTCTGACACAAATCACCAACACAAATCACGGTTGTGTGGATTTGTGACCTTAGCACAAATCACCAACACAAATCGCGTGCGGTTGTGTGGATCTATGACCTTCGCACAAATAACACAAATCACTAACAATTGACAAAACATAACTTAAAAAAAAAAAAACTAATGTAACGAAAAGAACAACTGAAGTTAAAAGATCGACGGAAAAGAAAGAGAACATAACAGAGCTCGATGACTGGTGATGCTATGGCCTTCAATTAATATAAGGATTAGGTGACAAAAAAAGTTATCTTCATTCTTCAATACCATTGAGGGTATCTTCACATGTCTCGCTTTTATGCTTCTTTACTTTGTATAAACCGTCACTGCTTCCTGACTTCATGGGCCTAGATCCATCTCCATCTCTCTTCATCTTGATAGGGCTATTAAAAGAACAATAACTTTTCACACATAAGTGAATGCAGCCTCCTTGTACCATGAGACTATTAGACATTGAATTGATTGGGACGACTTAGAAAATATTACTCCCTCCATCTCAAAATTATTGTCATCTGACAAAAAACACACAGTTTAAGAAAAGTGCATTTATTACTGCTTTTTTTTTCTTACTTTTTGACAGAAAGACAGTTTTACCCTTAGCTATTTAATTAAAGTCTTCTTTAAAGTTTGTAATAATAATTTCAAACAAATGTAATATAGTAAACTTGATCAAACTTTCATATCTATTTTTAGTAGTGGACAATTAAATTGGGACATCCAAAAAAAAAACGTGGACAATAAAAATGGGACGGAGGGAGTAATAATTAAGGTTAGGGTTTTGACGGGGTGGTAGAGCAGCGGCGGCGGCTTGATGACCGAGTAGGTCTCAAGATCGTACCAAGGTCTCTGATACCATGTAGAATTATAGAAAACCCGTTGGTATGATTTATTATTGAGCTACAATATATAGAGTAGAAACATAAGTAAACCTTAATGGACTCAAACCCACAAGTCGGGCTTGACCCTAATTATCTACTAACATTATCAAGCTAAAGTTTGAAGTATGATGCATATGTAATTAATTGTGTAGTTGGATTTAGCAACTTCAAGAAAGGGTGGAATGGAAAAATATGTCGGAATATGCCTTCTAGTCATGGTTTCTAGCGTCGCTGATGCTCATGTACAAGGAAAACTTGGCCTTCATGTGCCCAGAATTTGTCCAAGTTAAGAGCACTGGGAGTGGTGGTGCCATAGGCTCGTGCCATAGAGAAAAAAGTGAGGAAAATAGAGTTTGGCACCAGATTTAGTATGGCACCAGAATTAAGTGGAGTGGTGAGCCATAGCTGAGAGGCCTTGGCACGAACCATGGAGTGGTGAGCCATAGCCAAAACTCGTGCCATAGGGCTAATTTTTCACCAAAAAAAAAAAAATACTATGGCGTCGGCTGTTAGCTAACAGCTGAGAGGCCTTGGCACCAACCACGGAGTGGTGCGCCATTCTTTTTTCTCGCGCCAAGGCTTGGCACCACCATTCCCTCCGCTCTAATGATTTTGCATTTTTTTTTATTTTTTACAATTTGTCATGGAAACAACATCTAACCGTTTTTCTTTGTTTTGTTACCTAAAGTCTTATCTTGCTGGTTTGTCAGCATCTGGAGCTCTCACCTCTGTTTTAAGGCTAATCACAAAAGCTGCTTTTAAGAATGTTGAAAATGGACTACGCAAAGGGGTATTCCTTGCTATTTCTATCGCTTTCGAGTTTCAGTGCGTATTTTTCTATGCATTTGTCTTCCCAAACTTACCAGTTGTGAAATATTATCGAGCAAAAGCTGCTCGAGAAGGTTCAGAAACAGTTGCTTCTTCCAACTTGTCTATTGTTGGAGCTGAAAATGGATTTGAGCAACATGTAAAAATCTGTTTTTTTCTTTCCATATTGAGTTTAAACTTCACTACAAGAAAAACCACCTATAGTGACAAAACAGATTTCGTCACTAACAGTATCAAAATTCGTCACTAGATATGTTAGTGACCAAAAC
>BQNB010098285.1:6261-25192 GCA_026074375.1 Tanacetum coccineum
GAATTTAGTAGCACTATGGCCTCTGCTATCATCTGTCTTGCCACAAACCAAAAATTCAACTTTTCTAAGTATATTTTTGATAATATGGTGAAGAACTTGGAGGGTGGGGTTAAATTTCTAATGTATCCAAGGTTTGTGCAAGTGTTCCTGGATAAACAAGTTGAAGGAATGTCCAAAAATAAAAAGATTTATGTTATACCTTCTCACACTAAGAAGGTCTTTGCTAACATGAAGAGACAGGGAAAAGACTTTTCTAATAGGGATACACCTCTATTTCAAACTATGATGGTTCAAGCTCAATAAGAGGGTGAAGGTTCTGTAATGCCTACTGTTCCCTAACACACACCTACCATTAATCAACCATCATCATCACAACCTCAAAAGAAGCAAAAGCCTAGGAAGTCCAAGAAACAAAACACTAAGGTTTCTCAACCTAGTGATTCTACAGAGCCTATCGTGTTTTATATATCTGGACCAATAGGATCACAAATAATGTCCTATCTTTGCCTTTAGATTAGTGAGCTTAGTTGGACTGGCAGGTGACCCTTCGACCCAACGAGTACGTTCTTAATCAATTGGTAAAGACTTGGACAATGGACTACCAGTATATAAAATGTCGTCAAGCAGTAAGTGGGTAAAGTCCTGATGGGCTAGGGTTTAACAAGATCACCATTGCTTTAATCCTTAAGATAAATTATAATTAAATTAAAGGATGCTTTATGCGGATGCGTTAATTCTGATCGGATTCAACGTGATTAGGTCTTAGGAAGAAGTCACGCCTAAGTCTTAAAAATGATATACCGCCTCGAGATAAGCACTCATTGCACTAAACAAATAAACTAGCATTTAATCAGATTTAATTTGGCTAATACAGCTTTCTATCATTTGGCTTGATCGCTCTTTTATCTTTTGATTATCTTCTTTTGAATTGATTTAAGTCGCCACCAAACCTGTGCCAGTCTCATAGTGTAACCTTTGCCCTTTTTTGTTCTGTATATTCCATTTATAGTCATTTGACTATTTGACTTTAGTCAGTTTATTCAGATTTGTACCGTGTTAACGGTGGTGATTTTTATGAGATATGTGATGATTTAAGGTTTATTGTGATTAATAATTCCTTTTAGAATGTATTATTGTGTTATGTGTATTCCGGGTGGTTTGACCTGTGAATTTTGAGAAATGCCAAAAAGCGAGTCCGACACGTCTGTTAATGTCCAAATTGAGTTTTGAAGAGTGTAAAGTGAAAATATGTCATGTGAATACTTTAGGTTAATGGAAAAATATTTTTAAAGTGAATAAAAATGCTAATTAACTTTGAGGTAAATTTTACGGTTGAGTTTTACGAGCATTTAAGTGATCCCGACACGAAAAGAAAGGCCCGGGACTCCCTAGGATCCCTTGACCGGTCATAGCAAGAGAAGGGAACAAAATGGCTATATTTTAGCAAGTATGTCCCAAGGTGTGTACACTTATATTTCTTTTCACCTCATTTCCACTCATTCTTATTATTTTCAAAAGAATAAAAAACACACACACTTGTGTGTGTGTATTCGGCCGAACTCAACACAAATAAAAAACACATAAATTTTTGAAGATTGATCAAGAAAACATGAAGACATAAATATTTGGGGTTGATTCAAGTGTTTGGTTATTCATTTAAACAACGTTTGGGTTGTCCGGTTTGTGTCGAAATATACAAATTTAAAGATTTTCTTATAAGTTTTCAAATTTAAATTTTGTTTGTCCTTTTGGGTTTATTTTGATGCATATATGTTAGTTGTACAAGTTGATCGTTGTGAAAATTGATTTTTGGAAACGAAATTGATGATTTAAGGGGGTGTTTGGTTCGTGTGGTATAAAAAGAGAAAAAAGGGTTTTTGTAGTTTTGATGTTGTGGTCATGATGGTTGTATAATATATAATGCTAGAATGATTATTTTTTATAGTAGTTTGTATAGCTTATTCGGGCTTATTTTTAAGCTATTTCTTGGCTTATTTGGGCTTATATGCCACGTGTGGTTTCTAAAAATTACTAAGGAAGTGATTTTGATTATTTTTATGTTATGGCGTATGTTATGGACTATTTTTAAGGCTTATGGTAGTAACCAAATGCGATAAGTAGCTTTATAGCTTATTTTTAAGCTTGATATACGTAGTATGGAGGTTATGCACTCACGACCCAATAAGTCCATTTAAGCCATTTCTTAATGGAGGGGCTTATTGTGGTCCAAATTATTTTCTACTAATAAGTATGAGCTTATATATGTAAATGGGCCTTGGTTTTGGGCTTGAATCTTATTTTGGACTTATAAATACTATAATGGATCCTTGTTGGGCCTTAAGGCCAAATAAGCGATATTTAGTAGTTATGAAAACTTTATCGGACTTTTAAAAGTGAAAATGTATTTACGAGGTGATATTGAATGATATTTTGGAGATAAAGTGTTGGTAAGTGTTAAATATTGAGATTTTTGGAATTTTGTCGAAAAGTGTCGAATTTGTAAAAATTTATGAAAATAAGGATTGAAACCTTGAAAAACGTTGTATGAGCGTACGAGTCATGTCGTAATTTCGTAAAAAGTTTATACTTAAAATTTTTCTTAAAAACATGATTTTTGATTTTAAATAATAAAATAATATTTAATTATTTTATTTATTTAATAAATTCACTAAAAGACGAAAAACATAATTTTTCTCAAAACTTATCTAATGTGTTTATTATGAGTAAACGTTTCATTTTCAACCATATAATGATTATTTTGAAGTGTCTAAGGTGTACCGAATGGACTTGTCGAGATATATTTATAATTAATAATTATAAATATTTATTATATTACTTATCTATTTACGCTAAATAGTATAAGTATGTATTATCGGAGAATGAGATTGATATGATTGTGGAGCTAAGTCGTCAACCATCACACCACTAAAAATTGTTTTGGGAAATTATACAACGTGTCTAAACTCTATGCATCAAACGTAAAGATTGTTTTGGAATTGGATGATTAAATTGGGACATTAACTGGACTAGGTCGTGTGCGAGCGTCGTTGCATTTGCTTGTGTGATTGAGATTGGGTAGCTAAAGACTTGCTTGAGGTGAGTTCTCGTAGCCCCACTTTTTACTGGTTTTTCCGTTGGGGGAAAATGATACTCAAATGTGTTTTGAAATGTTTTGAATTGATCTGTGCGAAATGTGGTTTTGTTTTTGGGACAAGTTATGTGCTTATGACTGCTATGTGAATATTATGTGATGCATGATTGTTTGGATCGGATGGGTACGCCTACCTAGTGTTTGTGAGATTATTGGATCGGATGGGTACGCCTACCCAGTATTTGTGTGATTATTGGAGCGGATGGGTACGCCTACCCAGGTTTGTGTGTGGTCCTGCCCTAATTTTAGTGCTCCAGCTGGTAGGCCCTTTAGGTGCGTAAGTGACATATGGTTATTGATTAGCGGTGATGCTAAGGTTGTTTGCATATATTCACTGTCATATAGCACTATTGTCCACTGTTGAAATATTGGCACATTACATGGAAACTATTTAATGGATATTAATGAGATAATCAATTAGTTTAATCATCATTAATATTCATTATTATCCTAATTTGACCAAATCTTCATTTTTATCTTCATCTTATAGAATCCAACAATGACGACTTTGGTCCTTCTTGTTTTATTTGTGTTTTGTCTTATCAACTTATAATATAATTCCCAACAATCTTCCCCTAGTTGATAATGACAAAACTTCCCCTTAAGCCATGCTATACCACCAAGAATCATCAAGTTGCAAATCATCAAATCTTCTTCCCCTTTTTGTCAACATCAATTAGGGGACTAAAATATGCAACTTTGATCTTCACAACTACAAACTA
Organism: Tanacetum coccineum; assembly: GCA_026074375.1. Taxonomy (NCBI): domain Eukaryota; kingdom Viridiplantae; phylum Streptophyta; class Magnoliopsida; order Asterales; family Asteraceae; genus Tanacetum; species Tanacetum coccineum. Next base: position 10,135 of record BQNB010098285.1, read on the forward strand.
ATATCACACTTCCAATCCAAGTATTCCAATGATCCAAATTGCCCTCCATTAAGCATAATACGAAAAATGAACTTGAACACTAGAAACTTACACCAGCAGTAGTAACAAAGGCTAGCAGTAGTAAAAACCTTCATCTTGATGTAGCATATAAATGGTTAAACATTTAATCAATAAGCTTCCCCTGAAACTCATATGTTTACCATTTCTTGAATCTCGAACTTTGTAGGCTCCAAGTAGAAAATTATCAATAAAGAAAAAATAAGTATTACCCATATGTTGAAGAAGTAGAATCTCCCAAGCTTGCATCTTATGTCTTGCACTATCCACGTGACGTTGACAAAATAAGTAAATGTACGCATTAAGCACAATAAGATGGATCGTACCCCTTCGCTAGATTCATCAAGTCTTCGTCACCATACAAACCAAGCAAGTACCTCAAAATGTTGTCAGCCACTTGAGATATGATAAGACACGCATCTATGAAAATCAACTACAACAGTAAATAAGTAATAATCAAATGTCTTCTTTAAACAATCTCCTTAGCGAAATGATGATAGCTGAGAACTCCTTCCTCCCGTACCAGTAGTGACATCAGAATTATCACTAAATCTTACTTGACTAGAGGAACCAAAACCGACCAAAGAAAGAAAATATACAACAAGTCAGCAGGAACCATAATAAAGTCAGCAAGAATCGACGATTCAACCAGCAAGAATCACAAAATAAACAACCAAGAGGAACTGAGAACCAAACAGCATGAACCATATGCGAACAGCAGGAACTAACAACAAAACCAGCAATAATAATCAATCTTTATTAAGAATAATTACTCCAAACGTGCCAAGACTTCATCAGTGTTTGAGATCCAAACGCATCCAAATGTGTGTGTCATCCGATATCGAACAAAGCTAGCAGAATTAACTAGCTATATCGGACAAGACTAGCAGACTTAACCAAGTAACACTAGCAGTATTAACTAAACTGCCATTCAACGACACTTTTTCTGTCCCAAAACTGTTACTAAGCTGTTACAAATCTGCTCTTAGTGACACATAATCTGTCACAAAACTGTCGCTGTACTGTCGCTGTTCACCAGAATTAATTTTTATAAACATATGAACTACAAGTGACCATTAATAACCCACAAAACCCATATTAACCTGTAAAGGCAAACCAGTATTACTTCGACGAACACAGTAAAATTTAACCATGAAACCATAATTAACTCAAATCCACCAGAATTAACCAATGAAGGCAGACTTAATCTCGAAATCGAACCAGTATTAACTTTAACATGCGACCAGAATTAATCAAAAGAACATATCTTATAAGAGCAGTACTAACCATTCCATGTTGCTCGAATAGCTCTAAACCCTTAACATGCATCTTCATTTGGCATCATACATGCTGATGCAGTTCCAAGCAGTACTAAATCCTTCCAAACACACTTTTTCCTTGTTTTGCCGTAAAATATAATTTTTGCCGTAAAAATAATTTTTGTGTCAGATCGTTCTGAAATTGTTACACAAGCTTGGAAACGTCCCAACGGTCAAGACTCCTCCTTTTGGTAGGAGGCATGTCACTTTTTGGCCATTTGGGGTCGTTTAGGGCCTCAAAACAGCATTTTACTTATAAGATTTAAGAATTAAGGTTTGCTGGAAATACCTAGTGTTCAACATGTCAGATCTTGTGGCCTTTAATACATCAAGAACAGCAACATACAACACAATAAACCTTGTACGATCCTAGATATCGAGAGCAACCCGCTCTGATACTAATTGTGAAAGATCGATTAGCCCTATCTAGGATATAAATAACACGATTTAAGATCACATTCGAATAAAAAAAACACAATCAATGTTAAAAGAACAAGGTTTTCTATTCATATAACTAATAATAAAACTACTAAGCACATAATGATTCATGCCTCATACTAGGCTAACTACAACTATTACATAGACACACTTTTGCTATTAGACTCTTCAAGAACGTCTGTGTTTTCCTGGATGCAAAACTATATGCCTGGACCTCCTTTTATAGTATAAGGAGGTTAGGCTTACATGGAAACTATTTAATAGATATTAATGAGATAATCAATTAGTTTAATCATCATTAATATTCATTATTATCCTAATTTGACTAAATCTTTATTTTTATCTTCATCTTGTAGAATCCAACAATGACGACTTTGGTCCTTCTTGTTTCCATCTTATTTTATTCGTGTTTTGTCTTATCAACTCATAATATAATTCCTAACAATTATGTTTTGATTTACTTGCATGTACTATGTTTGGCATGGTAAGGTTCTGTGTGGCACTTGTATGTACTGTGTTTAGATACAAGGTTTTGTATGCCACTTGCATGTACTGTGTTTGGCATGCAAGGTTCTGTGTGGTTCTACCTAATATAGTGCTCTAGCTGGTAGGCCCTTTAGGTGCGAAAGTAATATATTAAGATTGACTTGCGTGGATGCTATGTCTTGAATTGTTAGCATATATTCACTGTCATATAGCACTATTGTTCACTATTGAAATATTGGCACAACTTTTTGGTTTAAGGTCAAACCTACGAGCTCACCAATATTATAGTTAACGTTTTCGAGTATCATTTTTAGGTGAAGTGAAAGAGGAATAGTTGATGATTTTGATAGCAGACTTAGAAGTTTCCAGTGTGGAATTTCGTTTGAAGTCTTGCTTGCTAGTTGTTTTGATTATAGTTTTAGATGTTATGAAATAAGTTTGGATTTGGTCCCCTGTAAGGGCGTATGAATAATTGTAAGAGATTGTGGATTTTAGTTGCGATTTGGGACATCACTTGAGTTTGTTCAAGGTTGATGGTCTTCATAGCACTTGGAGTTTATGCAATGTAGTTTTCTCTATTTTGTATCTTATGTTATGATTGATCATTATGTTGCATTCCTGAGTTTTTGCCATTGTCGGGGTGTGACAGATTGGTAATCAGAGCCAAGGTTATAGAGAACTAGGTGGATTGGCCTAGACTATAACCTAAGATCCGTCGTTTAGTTGCGTATAGGATCTATGTGCGCGGTGTTCCGCTTTTTGGTGTGCCATGTTTGAGTGATCATGGATTGGTGCCATTTGTTCTGTCAGTTCATTGAAAATAGAGTAGGCTCAGAATTGAATAGAATGGGAAAGGATGCGAATATAATTACGGTGGCCAACGTAATTATAAGCGTATCACAACTCACTCATACTTGGTATTTGTTGTTCGCGAAACATCACCGTTGACAACCGTAGGGATAGTGTTCGTGTAATCTGGTTTTAATATGAAAAATTCTATTATAATAGAGTGAGTCTTCCCACTTACCTAACTTTACCCTTGTTCTCCCTCATATTGATAATGCCGCTAAGAAGAGGCCACAAAGAGTGCGGTCCGACCTGCTTACCGAATCATAGGAAGTGGGAACGGGTTGAATGTGTGTTTATATGTGTTTATGAGGTATTGGTAATCAATCTATTGAGTGTGATCATCTCAATGAGATTGGAATGGTGATGAAGTTGGTTGAGTTTATTTCGTTCACTTTTGAGTGACAAGGAAATGATTATTGAGATTTGAGCATTTCCGTGTTAAATGTGTAAGTATTATTACGTATACGTATTTTTGTGTTAGTAATTTAAGATAAGTTTAGGTTTTGGGGGTTAAGTTAAGAGAAATGAGTTATTTGATGGAGAAATTTCATTTTAATCACTTATAGTGATAATGGAATTGATTGGGTATTTTGAGAGAATTGTTTTGGTTAATATGTGGATGCCTAGGTGATGAATTAAAATGAGAAGCGTGTCATTTGTGAAAGAAATGAGTTGTTAAAATAAGAGAGTTTTTGGTAAACTTTCCATATATAGAAAGTGAATTTGGAAATGAAAAGTTATTTTTAGAAAGTAGTTTTCAAGCAAAATGGTTTACCAAATTAGCTTAGGTTTTTTTTTATAAAATTTAAGGTATTGGAGGTAATTAATTAATAAAAAAAATAAAAAAAAATATTTTTTTACATGAATAGTAAAATACGAAAATATTAGGAAAAAAAAGAAGAAAAAAAGAAAAAAAAAGAAAAGAAAGAAAAGGGTTTGAATTGAAATCAAATTGTAATTAGATTTATCTAGGGATTTCCTTGTGGCCTATAAATACAAAACTAATCCCAAACCCTTCCCCTCATTTGTTGGCCGATCCAAGGAAGAGAAAAGAAAAGCTAGGGTTTTCTTTTAAGGTAATTTATAATCTTTGTGTAATTCTATTTAATTAAATTTTAATTTATGTAATTTTAAACTTGATGGATTAGGGTTTATAAATTAGGGTTTATAATTTAGGGCTTTGATTTTTCTGGAAGTTTATGATGTTATAATAAATGTTTAGTCATTAGTTTAATTGATTACAAGATTTAATCATGATTTAGGTCTAGATCCCCCAAAATGGTAAAGAAAGAATAAGTAAAAAAAAAAATAAAAAATAAAAAAAAAAAAAAAATAAAAACAAGAAGAACTCATAAAAAAAAAAAGAAAACAAAAAAAAAAAAAAACTGAAAGATAAAAAATAAATACAAAAAAAAAAAAAATAAAGAAATAAAAAAAAAAAAAAAATAAAAGAAAAACATCAAAAAATAAAACAAACACAATCAAAAAAAAAAATAAGAATAAAAAGCTAATATAAAAAAAAAAAAAAAAAAAAAAAAAAAAAAAAAAAAAAAAAAAAAATAAAAAAAAAAAAATAAAAAAAAACAAAAAAAAAATTAAAAAAAAAAAAAAAACAATAAAAAAAAAAAAAAAAAAAAAAAAAAAAAAAGATTAAAACAAAAATAAAAAAAAAAACAATAAGAAAATTAGATGATAAATTTCAACTGCAGAATTTTAGACAGTTTTTTGTAATGAGCATAACACAATTTCATAAAAGATCAAATAAACAATTTACAACATATAGAGAAAACCTCAGAGAGTCTACTTTCCAGAAAAGTTGGCCTCATGAGTTTTTAACGTCGGGAAGTTGTCAAATGCTCATTACAAAACAGTGTTAGTAAAACAGTGACGAATTTCATTTTTGTGTTTTTAATTTTTCTAAAAAATAATTTAGACATTGCAGTTTAGAGGCCACAAAGTCACTTGGAAGTTAGTTCAAATATAGTGTCTATTACTTCTGACTATAGGCTAAGTTCATAGTGAGGTCTAAGTTGTTAACCATGTCATACGTAGAAGGTCAGATACTGGATGAATTCTAGAAACTTTGATTAGTGGAATTTCAAAGGGGTAATTTGTAAAATATAAATGGCTTTGGAGAGCTATTGAGAGGTTCCTAGGACATGTATGTAGCATGGTGAATTTTGGTTTGAATTATGTGAGTGTTTCAGTGGTGCGTTTAGGACGCGTAAGTGAGTATAAAATTCTGCTCAAAATCCGAAAATGTAAAGTGTAGTATTGATGTGTTTCATAAGACATATATGTAGCATGGTGAATTTTGGTTAGAATTATGGAAGTGTTTAAGTGGTGCGTTTAGGGTGCGTAAGTGAGTATAAAATTCTGCTCATAACCAGAAAATATAAAGTGTAGCATTGAAGTGTAAATGGCATATGTAGGAGTTGGAAAAGGTTTAAATCAAGTATAGAGCTATGGTATATAGCTTAGATATCCATCATAGTTGAGGTTACATCATATTGGGTTAAATGCCTAATTGATAGTAGCTTATTGTGTGCTTAATTGTTTAGATTGTCCGTGAAGTGTTTGTGAAGATTTTGTTGGAATCTTTTGGGAAGCTAAGCATCAGGTGAGTTTTATAGCCTCTTTTCTTATGTTTTCTTTGGGTGAAAATGATTTTATGATTTTAAATGTTTTAGTTGCTGTGATTATGTGTTGTATGTTATGTGGTATGCTCCATGGCTTTGTGATCAATTGGAGTCGTTTATGTGGTATGCTCCATGGCTTGGTGATCAATTGGAGTTATTATTATTATTGTTGTTGTTGTGAAGTATGTTAGTTCGGTTGAGAGTGGTGCTTACCACAAACAAATCCAACTGAAGGGTTGAAATAATACCTACTGACTTTGTGTTCCGATCGGAGGGTAGTGAGCTACCCATGACCCTATTGTGAGTATGGAATGATAGACCAGTGGACTGTGGTGTCATGTGTGTTGTTTTGGATTGTTTTACTAATCGCAGCAATTGTTTTGTAAGATTTTGTTATGTGTCTTAACCCTATGACTCTCACCAACCGTTGTGTTGACGTTTTTAAGCATCATTTTCAGGTGAGCTTAATGGTGCTAAGTTAGAGCGAAGTGGCTAGAAGAGACCGTAGGACGCTTGGAGTTTATTTATGCTTTCTGTTTGAATAAATGCGTTTGCATGAATTGTTTGGATTATGTTTTTGCATGTCATTTATTGACGAGACCTCTTTCTCATTAATAAAGACACCATTAGGTTTTGGGTATTGTTATGACACTTTGTGTCTTTGCTTTACTTTAGTTTTCATTTTAGTATTCTCTATATAGACACCATGTGTTGTGATGATATCCATTCTTGTTTACGCCTCGCGTTTCCGCCTTGGCGGGGTGTGACAGATTGGTATCAGAGCCTTTGGTTATAGAGAACTAGGTGGTTGAGCCTAGACTATAGCTTAAGGGTCCCTCATATAGTTGCATTTTAGGGCATAAGTGTTTGTGTACGTATATACCGTATGTTCCCGCTACCTAAAAGCTTTGAAATTCTTTCTATTTTGAATTACTACTATATAATATGAAATATATACTTTTTCATTATGGGGATCTAATAGTATATACCCCTTTGTTATTGTTTTAGTCATGTCTTCCCCTACCCCTAGGAGATATCGTTAGGAGATTGTTTACCCCACTAGACCCGTGGAGTTGTGTGACTTTTAAGAGAGAAAAGTCAAATACAAGCGAGGCCCAACATAAGTTTATTTCGTTTTCTATCTCGATGTGTTGCTATAATCAAGGATTGCTTTTATATTTTAGGTCACGATGTGACTTCTATTTCGTTTGGTCGATTGGGATTTTATAGTTCGTTAGATGGATTATCATGTTTGAGTTATATTTGGATTATTATTAAGTGCTATGTGGTAGATGTGTGTTATCATTGAGATGTGTGGTCTTGGAAGTAAGTACACGTGTGAAAAAGGTGCAATTATAATTATGGTCGCGAACATAATTATAAAGGCAACACACACGTGGACTTGTGATTTTGATTACATTGATCATTGTTGCTTGTATGTATTATGTAAGGATGTAAGTCTAGATAGTTGTGTAGATGGTAGTGTAGATGTGATGTGAGATCCTGTTGAGGATGGTTGTGTGGTTAGAGAATTCCTCTTAACCGATTAACCGATCGGATCCGATTATATTAGTTGATAGCCGTAATGGTAATGTTTCCTTTCATCTATCCGTTTGCGGATACATCGATACCTGTCTGGTATTGTTCGTCGAGATTCTTAAGTTGGTATGTTTAGCTCGTATTTCGTGAGAAATCCAACGCTCGTGTTGGTATTACTAGGGTGTTATCAAAGAACTCGTTTGGCGTTTTGGATTATTTTCCTTTGTCTAAAGGTGACGATACTTTTTGGTTTGGTTCTAAGACCGTTGGTATGGATGAGTCCTTATGGTTGTTTGGTTTGTAAGAGTTCTTGTCGTGTTCGTTTTCAAGTAAATTAATATTCTGGTATTGGAATTCTTAAGGTATTTTGGAGTCTATTTTGCTATTCATTGATGTTTTTTTGTTGTGAGTCATAGACAAGGTCCAATTGAAAGTAAGTTTGTTGTAGTTGATACCATAATGTTGAAGTTGTTAAAAACTTCTTTAAAAATAAATTATATAAATAAAAATGGCAACTGTTTTTTTTTTCAAAAATCATCTTTGAATTTCTTTATGAAAACCAAAATAAAAAAAGTTTATGATAATTTTATTTAAATTATTTTTTACACTTCAAATTATTTGCATTATTAACTAAGGTGATTCTATTGTTTTAAAATGATTGGTAAAAGGTTATGAGGGAAAGTTTCCTTGGGTAAAAATCGGTTTTGGTACAAAGGTTCTTAATCTTTTAACTATTAGGTCCAAGTCTGGTACGAGGTAAATTCGTTGGGGGTGTAATCTAGCATCGTTTGACGCGTTTGTTATGCTATCTGAGGTTCGTTCTTCTTTGTTGACGTTTACATTCCGGTTGAAATTGTTTTTTTTCTTTTTGAATCGTGTGATTTTTGTGTCCATACCAATTGGTGGCATGTGAAAAAGTTTGAAATTTGCTCATAGACGTGTTGCTGAGTTGTGTGTTAGGAGATAATCTTCTATGAGGTGCGATTGATGTAGCGAAGCGATAGAATTATTCGCTATCCCAAGTTTGAATTAGAGAGATCCCCCGTTTTTACTTTCTATTTAAGTACCTCTTAGTTAAGAGAGTGTCGAAGTAGTCGTAAGGAGAGAATTGTGTTGTTTGATAACAAAAAGCTTGAGATTGTTATGCCACGAGAAGTAGTAAAAATATCCTTGGTAATTGAAGTTCTTAAGGTTCAAGAGAAAACGAACAAAGAGATCGAGGTCTCGTAGTAGTACCAAGGAAGATGAAGTTGAGATTAAGTGATATCCTTTGTTAGTATGTGGCCCTCTAAAGTGTTCCTAAGGAATTAGTAGGTTTTTAAACCCCTTTCGTAAATAGATTGTTATAGAAATTGTAACAAGGAGCGACACCGATTTGCGAACGCTTGTGTCGTTTGACGTCTTTAGAAAGGCAAGAGGTGTGGAATGATTGCAGGAGTAGCAAGGTGAGGGTTGGTTCGAATGGTAACTTGTTGTAGGAAGCGTCTTTATTGCTTGGTAGTAAGAAAGATGGGTAGTTTAGAATGTGCATAGATTATCTCGAGAAGAGTGAGATAGAAAATTCGTATGTGATGTCACCAATGGAGGGTGCACGGGGATGACGTAGCCAAGACTTTTTTTAGGATGCGTAATAGACACGTTGAAGTTTACGGCTATGCCTTTTGGTTAACAATGCAACCAGCGGAATTTCATGGAGTTAATGAGCCGGGTGTGCATGATGGGCCGTAATAGACAAGCTAGTTAACAATATAACCAAGACGATATTTTAAACCGACCCAAAGTCTAAAGAGGAGTACGAGTCGCACGTGAAGATGATCGTGGAGTCACTGAAGGAAGAGAAGATGTACGTGAAGTTTTCTAACAATGTGGAAGTGGAACAAAGAGGAAGCTATCTAGATGTGGAAGGAATCAAATGGGTAATGACCGATCTTGGCTTTAGCCGGAAGGAGCATACTATTTGTAGTATATTGATGCAGCTCGAAGCAAGGTTTGAAAGCATGCTTGTGGAAAAAGGAAGAAGGATGATTGCTTGTAACGAGCGCGACAACTGAAGGTTTTTTGAAGGATTACATGAATAACTAACAAGGTAGGTGCTTTGCCTATAATGCAAGAGCATAAAGGATTAACGAGACATGAGAGTAATCTATACGGATCATGATGTCTTTCCAACACACATTCAAATCGAAATGGGGAGGGAAAAAAAAATATTGAACATGAGGAAAAGGTGATGGATGGATGTTATTTATATGAGTTTGAATTTCAAGGCCAGGTACCATCTGGGAAAGGCAAATGTATGATGTTGTACCATGGAGTAGGAAGAAAGGAGTGGAAGCCAAGAATGATTCGAGTATAGATTCGAACTGATCCTATCTAGGTTTGAGAAAAGGATGTAAGTGGCAATAAGAATAATAAGTCCAAAGCAAAGACACGTCAACATAAGATGTTGTGTGGCTTGAACCATCGAGTGTGAAAGAGATTGGGACAAAATTGGGTTAGACAAGGTTCGGACCACCATTTGGAGAGATGTAGCGTACCTTGGTGAGTTGAAGAGGCTATACGACAAAGTAATTCGATCCATCCTGGAGCGATACGATGCTTTGTGTTTTTAGGTTTAACTAATCGATGGCTGAGAATGAAAGAAGGAAAAAGCTATTGCGTAGTAAGTTATTTTAGCGTATTTGGAAGTGGGAAGTAGAATCAAGGAAATCAGGATAGTTTCTACAACATGAGTTACCTCAAGTAGAAGAGAAAAGGAATAACTAAGATATGTAGTCACGTACCAAGTTGATAAGTGGATACGATGCCAATTTGGGTGTAGTCAAATAGGACTAATAAGTCACCTCCATCTTACAATGCTTAGGACAATAACTGGTAGATTTGAGAGGTAATTGGAATACCCACTTTCCTGAAGATGAGTTTTTTCCATAAGGGGGGAATATCATAACGATTAATAGATGTCTTTCATTTGCAGCATAGGTATGAAAGGGAATGTAGGTTACCGTTTTATAAGCCGTAACTGAGAGAGTGAGGAGTTTGAATGGATCGAAATTTGGGTTACATAGAATCAACCAACAAGATAGTGAAATGACATGAAAAGGCTTGAGCAGCCAAATAAATCAAAGAGTTTAGCTGAAAAAAAAAAAAAAAAAAAAAAAAAAAAATTATTTAGTTTAGTTTGGGAAACTTTTGAATTACGCGGTAGGTTATGGGTGAGTTGAAGGTCTCACTGGAGAGGTGTATACGATTTGGAAGAAAGACAAGTTAGAACCGAGTTATGTAGGCCATTTTGTAGATTCTATGGATGGATTTTGGGGCCCTATAGTTCCGGTAGAGAATTTTCTGTCTTATGAGCTGAGATTGAAATTGGATGGGAGGTGCTGAAGAGTTTGAGTAAACTGAATTTGCGTGGTTCTTTAGATACGTTATCTTTGTAACATCTTATATCTTAATTTCAGACAGATCTACTTGTTTGAGAGTTTCGGGTTAATGAATAAAAAAAACAAACCCATGTGACAACAACTTAAGGGTTTTGTAAAATGATTTTTCTCGAGATATGACGAAGGTTCATATAGTGGGATGCCTTCTTTTCGTTTTGGGTTTGTCGTGTTGCTATTGCATCATTGTGGGGGAAAGCAAAGTCTTTATCAATTGGATTCGTATTTGTGGAATTAGTCGAGATTAAGGTTGACAAGACTCTTTGATTTTGTCAAAGAACCGTTGAAGTTGTGGACCGATGAGGACAGAGTAAAATTGTATGTAAGTATAAGCATTAGTGAAAGTTCGGGTTTTTGGGGGAAAAAAAGTCCTGAGCCTTACATGGGAACAAACAAGAATGCAAATGGAGGTTTAGAGTGTCCCTTAGTTGTTGACGATAGTCGCTAATGCCTCGATATAAAATCTCAGGACTAGATTTTCTCAAGGTGGGGATATGTCACAACCTGACATGAGCAGGTTAGTCAAACTATTAATTGTTGACTTAAGTATCTGTGTTGTCAAATGTATGGGTTTAGTGTTTTATATGGTTTATACGTTTAATATGTGATTTGTATGGTGATATGTATGATTGGATAATCAATCATTGAGCGTGATCGTCTCATTGGGATTATTCGTTGTTGTATTTTGTGAATTCATTGTCGTTCAACTTTGGTAACAAGGAAATGATTTCGGTGATTTGAAGCGGTTATCGCGGTAAATTATGTAATGTAAGTAATACGTATATGTAAGTTTTGTGTTAGTGATTTAAAGATAAGATTAGGTTTTAGTAGTTAGGAAGAGAGAAAAGAAATATCATATTTTGAAAGTTAAGGATTAATAAACATGAAAAGTTAATAAGTTTTAAAGTTTAAAAAAGTGCGTTTACCAAAAAAGTATAGCTCAAATAAGCTTAGGTTTTTATACAAACACTTAAGGTAAAACAATAATAAGTAAATAAAAAATAAAAAATAAATATTTTTTATACATGAATAGTAAAAAACAAATTTAGAAGAAAAATAATTTTAAAAAAGGAAAACAAACTCTAATAGACTTTATCTATACTTATTGGGGGGCCTTAAATACAAAATACAATTCATAACCCTCCCCCCCCTTGGTATAAACTCGATACAAAGAGAAAAGAGAGAAAAAATTAGGTATTTGCTTTTGTGGAAGAAATCAAGCACTAAGGTAAGTTTAAAATAATCCTTGTTAGTTATTAATCATTAATTCTGAATAATTTATTATGATGGAATTAGGGTTTGTAAAATCTATATATTTAAAGGTGTTTTAATCATATTGCAATTATTAGGTTTTAATTAAAGCTATATGGGTTAATTGTTAGACTTAATTCGCCGAGAGAATTTGATTTAAATAGGGCAGAATTTTAGGGCTGTGTTGTTTGCTGATATCTCAATGATGGTAATAGCTTTTGTGCAGTTTACAGTGGCTATAACGTAATCAGAGATTCTAGTTTCCAGAACATCTAAACTCGATAGTTTTTAGATTTCGGGAAGACAGCTCAAACGTTGTTGTAAGAAAAGTTATCGAAAACAGTAAAAACGGGTCAGATTTAGTTCAGATTACGATGTAAAACCCCCATTTATTAAAATTTGGAATTTAGCTTAACCCTTCTACAAGAAGTTTATTTCTATGGTGTCAATTAGAAATACCCCAAAGAAAGAGCTTCTGTTTTGGAGTCTAAGTATAGCTTTTTAGGTCAAAACATTTTAGTGTGCGATCAGATCAAAAACTGCGATAGTTAAAAGGTTTAGATTTTAATTTAAGGCACATAAGAAGTGGAATAAATAGTGGAAAAATCCTGGAGATTAGAGACTCAAGGGATAAAACCAGTGATATTTTGAAGAATTAATAGTGAGCTATAGTAGGATTGGTTTAGAAAAAAGTAAAGTGAGGTCAAGAAATTCTCGATTATTTAGGTAGAATTGTAATACTATTGAAATAATGTTGAAAACGAAATGGTTAATGTCGGGCATGGTGTCGTATGACCCATAGGTAACTAAAACACCGTTAGACAACCATCAAATGATTGTATACATGTACTATAAGAATTAGGCTTATGTAGGCGGAGATAACACGAGTAAAATTATTGAAAAGATATGAGATAGTGATTATGAAGCTTATCCCCTGTAGGAATCTATATTGGATAAACTAAGCAAATGTTAGTTTCAAAGCCCCATATTTTCATGTTATTTTAGGGTGATAATTGAAGCTTGTTGACGTGATAAAAGTTTTTTAACTTGCCTGTAGTTATGTGTATTGAGATCGAGGCAAGTTCCGTCCCGATTTGTTGCATATGATATGTTTGGTATTAGTGGGATCCCACGTATGCAAAATCGAGAATAACCATGGTAAGACTGCGTGAGCTAATATAAGGCCATGTAGTGCACGGATCCCATGGGTCATCCTGTGTTATTTTAATGTGACCTTGAAAGTGTCTGAACATTCAAATGGCAGTGCCAATCCTTCAAGTGAAATGTCTCAATTCCAAGATTGTGTAAAATCCAAAATGCAAAACATTAAAAAACTCGATAGGATAATGGTGAATGAGGCTTTTAATGATAACATCAAATATTTAATACTTTTTATTATCATTTTACCACCTAAATTACCTGCAAATGTTTCACTAACACTAAAAAACGAGATATTTTCTATTATTTTGTAGTTTTCAGGGAAAGTGACAAGAAACAAGGGAAAAAGGGCCTAAAGTGTAATTTTCTAAAGATTGTTATGGCGCAACACCATATATGGTTACGCCGTAACATATATTAAGCAAGTATGAAGATCAAGGACAATGTTACATCGTAACATTATATCCAGTTACGCTGTAACCATGAATTTGGAAGGAAATCATGCCATAGATATAGTTACGGCATAACACCATATCCATTTACGCTGTAACCATGAAGATCCCCAAATATGGAATGAAGATCACATACTTATGGACATTATTTAAAGGTTATGGCGTAACACCATAACTAGTTATGCCATAAGAGCTGCTTAAATATGGCATGCCGTGTAAGATGGTTACGGCGTAACACCTTTATTGGTTACGCCGTAACACGTTCAATACCTATAAAGAGAGGCCTCATTCAAGCTATTCCAACATCACTTCTTCCATAACCAATTGGAGAGGCGACAAAGGCTTCCAACCTTCAAAGAATTCCACCTGGAGTCCAAGGGAGATCACACTTTACTTATGTTTTGTATTTAATCGTTCAAACATGAATACTGTAAGAATTATGAGTTCTCAATATATGAATTTTTCTATTTCTTGCTGTGTTTCCGTTACTATGAGCGGCTAAACACTTCAAGTGCTAGCCTAGTTATGAATTTAGTGTTACTATGATTGTTTCCTGTTAGATTATGGTTTCATTAGATACTCCTTGACTATCGTGTAACCTTAGGTTTTGGTAGTACGGGATGTTTGGACCTGGCTTGCACCATTATTAGATTATCTAGTCAATATGGGATCCAACGGGTACTAGGGAGGATCACTAACGCCTTACCTAGTGTAGGAACTAATCGGTCACCGCACTTATCACTCTAAATACTTAAAAAGCACAGTTGAGAGGCGGTTAATAATCTGCATAGGTTATTAGATAAGTTTTAGGAATAGTTAGGATTAATCGCTGCAACCTCGATAACCTACCTCCCAGACGATTTGGGACTGATTCGAAATCGTAGGAAGTATAGGACAGACTACATTTGCATATTTGATTAATTAAATTCGACCCTTTATAAATATATATAAATAAATATAAATATACTTATAAATATATAATAAGGATCAAAATCCACAAAATCAATGAAACCGGAAGTAGTATATGATGTTCTCGGGTCGTAGTCCCAACGAGGAGTAAATTGGAAAGTCGAGAGTCGGTTTGATATTTGACGTTTGAATGGAAAAGGCTTTGGACTTGGTTTTTCTAATTAAAAGGCAAAAACAATTAAGGAAAATCTAGGAACGAAAGCTAGAATGATTAAAACCTAAAACTTAGACGAAAACGTAAAAACGTAAGTTTTAAAAAACTAAATTATCAAAAATTAAACCCTAAAGTGATTTTTTAAGTTTTAATTATACTAAATAACTAAATTAAAAGAAAAATGAAAGAAAATCCTAAAACGGGAACATTTAAAGTTAAAAAACGAAGAAAACGAGAACCGGGCTCGAAACCCGTTCTTTAAAAAACAAAATTTTGCAAAAATGACCCTACGAAAGTTTTTCTATTTTTCCTA
>BQNB010098286.1:0-11287 GCA_026074375.1 Tanacetum coccineum
GTTTTAACTTGTAAAATATAAGTAAACTCAAGTTTTATGATTGTAAATTGTAAAGTGTGTGATCTTGTATCTTGTGCGATGAATGGTATCGTCGCATCCCGTGTTTCCGCCACTGACAGGGTGTGACATATTAGTCAATAAATATTTTTAGTATGATTACAATAGGCGTGTCATATTTTTGGTATGATTATATTTACCTTATCATCATTAGCTGTATGATTGATCTTGGGCTCAAGTCTTATCTTTGTAAACTATATATGTCTTATGCTTTGTGGGAATTATCAAAGAATTATTAACCTTGCAATAAGTTTTATCTATGTAGGATAAATATATCAAACATTGTTCGTAATTTAAACAAGTGCCAAAAAAAAACTTAAAATGTGTATTTCTATAAAGCTAAAATTAATTTCTTAACATGATGTAAATGATTTTACAATTTGATATAGTGTTTTTATTTAAAATTAACTTGCGACTACGAGACATTGTAAGCTACTTTAACCATATACATCCATAATATACAAGCTACCACTTATGTATTGCCACAATATCACGTGGGTAATATGAGTTAATTTGTTGTTGCTTAAAATTATTTAGAACTAAAATTATTGTTATCAGTAAAGTTATTGTATCGAAAAATATAAAACTGAAGAATATTTCTCGCTAAAAATTAAAAAAGACATAGTATCCGTCGTTGCGACGCAAAAATACCCTGCTAGTACCCTAAAATTAACTCAAATGAATATTTTTCAGTCGTTCAAATATTGCTTTCACTCATACCAAGTTGATAAATGATTAACCTTTTCTTTATATAATTAGTGTCTAGGTCTTTCTTTTAATCAAGGCAGATTTTTATATGCTCAAGATTCGTAAACTACAATAATTTCAAAAATGATATATATTTTTTTTTAGAACGGCAACTATTATAAAACCAACTAGCAAGAAGCTAGAAAAAGAATTACAAAGAGATCAAATAGGGTGTTGCAACCAACTATCCCAACTAAAAGTACAATTACATCTAGAAAGGCACTATAGAGAGAGCGCGAACATAACTTCAAAAAACATCATTACATACGAGGGGCTTTCGACGAGAAGAGCAACTGATTACGAAACATCCATACGCTCCACCAAGTTATATAAAGAACTCCTTCCAGCAAATCTTTAACTTTAGAGCTTAATCTGATGGAATTAAACCAATTAAGCCAATCAGCATATGAACCAAGGGGAGTCCATGATATATGTATATACTAATCTCGTTGACATACAATAATTACACTACAACAATAACACACTATTGGGGATGAGGAGGTAATTTGTATACCATTATTTTTTGTCAACCACCATTAAATTATCCAAGATTAATGATGAATGGCAAAAAAATGGTGTATAAATCACCTCCTTTGACGATGCACACTTTTAGTGAGTAAAATCACCTTACACTGCTTTATGTTTGAATTTTACCCAAAACTATTAAGCTAATAAATTGACTCAGTAAAGTCATGTATATGATTAGATATACTCCTCTCGCTTTAAAATAATTATTCTCTTTTTATTTTTTAAGATTTTTCGTTTTCAACTTTAATCTTTAATATTTTTGTTTGTATTTTATAATTCTTGATGAAATGTTAATAGAAGGATGCCTTGTGTCATGTATGGATAGTTGGTTAGTAGAGGTTTGGTTGGTTATGTTTTTCTTTTCTTTTCTCTTTTGTTTTTTTTAATTAGCTTGTTAATATGAGAAGAGATGTCTTTATTGTATTTTTTTTGTGTTTTATTATTCAATGTTGCCTTTCTAAAAAATATAATAATTGATGGAAATTATATTAATGAAAATACATTTAAAAATCAATATATTTATATATTTTGCATCAAGTATTATATAACACAAATAAAAATATTTAAGATTAAAGTTTAAAAATTTTCAAAAAATAAAAAAATAACAGTTATTTTAAGACGGATGTAGTAATACTTTTTTTTTCTAGAAGAAATTTTAGTCGGTTGTCCATTGCTTTTTAACTTAGAGGGTGTCTAATGAATAGTGATTTTAGTCATGGACCAAACTTGAACGTTTTTTGTGGAGGGACGAACTTGAAAAGTATTTATTTTAAAGGAGGCGATATAACTACAATGAAATTTTTGTATAAAAAATGACTAAAATAATATATATGGGATAAAGCCGTAGAATACCAACGAACTTTTCACAATTTATCGATTTGGTACGTGTACTTCAAAAATTATCAATTTGGTACGTGTACTTTGATAAAGTGTTCTCATTTGCACATTTTGATGACGTGTCATACGTGATAGGCTGACACGTAGCACATCAATAACGTGACACGTCATCAAAATGTGCAAATGAGAACACTTTATCAAAGTACACGTATCAAATCGATAATTTTTTAAGTACACGTATCAAATCGATAAATTGTGAAAAATTTGTTGGTATTCTACGGCTTTATCGAGAGTTATATTGAATACCAAAAAAAGGTTGGATACTAGGGGACTCATCCACACCATCCATCTAAAAAAAATCAATGGTTTAAATACATGCTCATTGTGACCTATTATTAAGTTTTGAGCAAAATTGGATTTTGAGAAAATTTAATAAGACCTACTAAACTAAATGAAAACTTGATTTCAAGATTAAAAACTGGACGCTATGGACTCATGGGAAGTACGGCTCATCCACTAGAACAAACTATAAAAGAAGTTTAAGGAGGATTTCCTAAAGAACTCAGGTTTTTAATAAGCTTCACGCTGACCTGATTCTCCGCTTCTTTGTGCGTTTGAATGGAGTTACCGTGAACCATGACATTCACTTATACAGTGATGCATTACTAAAGGTTTTTAAAATCCTGATACAAAGTTTTTTTTGCAAGCCTCTTTATGCATTTTAACACATTTATGTGCATACCCCTTTGAAAATTTTAAGTCAATGCCACCCAACCAAGAACACGTGCCGTTGGTTTAGCCGCTCTGGTCAGACCTCAGGGTCATTCCAACCCCATGGCAATTACGGTTCACTTTTTTCAGAACCTCAAACTAAATTTTTGCAAGATTCTTGGCTTTGGGGCGACTTAAATCCGATAGTCCTGGTCAGACCTCGTGCTTGAGGCATAAAATGAGAACTAAACATACTCTTGAATTTAATTACGTGTTTACTAATGTCCTAGACCGTCTCATAAATCTAAGATTTCATTTAAATGCAATAAACCTTGTCGCTTACCCTCTTGCCCTACATGTCTTCGGTATTGGTCAACGCTTTTGCTGCCAAGAAGGAAGGCCAATTGGATCTTATCTAAATTAGTAAATTAATTGGAGTAGTTTAATTCTATTCAGAATTAAAATTTATCAAAAATACTAAAATAAACTTTCTATGGTTCTGATTAAATGTGTTATTGTAACATAATATTCTAAACGAAATTTTATTTTCTCTTAAAAGACAAACATAGTCCTCTTTGTTCTTGTAAAAAAGATTAAGACTTTACTCCTTTATTTTCTTTCTTCTCATGGCTGACAATGAATAAGATAGGGTTATAATTGAAATTATTATCCAATTATATTTAAACTTACCCTTTTAATCTTTCAATACCCGCTTTCGGTGTATGAAATCTTTGAAGATAAAATATTTTTTAACTAAAGAAACATTAGTCTATAGCTACAAATAAAGACATCATGCACTTATCACTATGTATGAATTTAAACAGCAATTAGTAATGAAAATTGCTAGCATGGGGGGCATAATATTTTCTTGGACTCAAAATTATTCTTTATAAGTGCTAAATACCCATGTGCCCATGCAACGATAAAGGAGGAATTTTCATCTAAAATGGTTCGAAGTTAAATAAAAGCATGCATGGTATTCCCTCATCTGACATAAGTAGAAATTCAAATACACCAGTTCAATACCAAAGTACATTGTTACTGTATGCATTCTAAGAGAGTAGAAAAGTAAATAAATCGCTATATGCTTTCTACTACTTGTGAGTAACACTTACAATGTTTGACAAATCCATGAGTTTGCGGTTTACTAACTGAAATGACATTCTTGTAGATGTCAAATCCAATGGAAAGCTACAAATTTATTTCTTTGTTGATTGCCCTTATTATTTGTTTAAAGCTTCGCTTTGAAATAATTCCATTACTTCCGAATATTAACGACCGTAAGTAAGGAAAATTTGCATTTTTTGATTTTATAGATAAACACATTGCCTTTTCCGATGTCCTTTCCCCGAAAAGTTATCTAAAAGAATAATAATCCACAATTCCTTATTAAACGTTATGGTTTGAAATCTACTTGTAATATCTATGACACTATCATATTGTTTGTCTACATTAGATAATGTTGTCCCGTATACAAGTGGGAGAAATCTTAAATGTGTGCAAGGAACAACATATAATAATATGATTATTGGTTTCTCTTGACCGCAAGGTAAGAAAGCTAATAAATTCTACAAGGACTTTAAACCCGATGTTTGTGTGGCCCTAAAAAAAAAATAAATTACTATTAAATGTCAAGATATACTATAATAAAGCTACTTCAATTAATGACCGCATGTTTTATTCAATATAATTATGGTAAATATAAAATATAATTATGATTAAAAAATTAACTGAAATTACAAGTTGAACTATCTCAAATTTGCGTTCATAATTACTTTTAGTTTAGCATAATTATGTTCTTGTTAAAAGACATAATTATAAAGACCCTTAATTATTTTCAATGACTGATAACATAAAGTAAGTAGATAAAATTTCATGTCTTCTTGTTAACCACATTAACAAGATGACCCTTGAATTATCAATGAACAATAGTAACGTAATACTTTGATATGTTCTGTATTTCCTTGAAACACATGAACATAGAATTTTTTATACAATTCAAAGATATATACGTTTATAGCACTGCATTATGGTATTTACAATCTTTGTAATCAATTTGGCCGACCCAATTGGTGAGTAAATTATCTAAAAAGAAATAAGTTATCTACGAAAATCTGATTTGAGTCTGCAACATTGCCAAGACTTCATAGAATACCACATTATTATGGTAGTCAAATGTGTTGAAACAAACTCTATTCATATTGTTTGATTTCTGATAAATTAATTGCTCTAACCAACCAAAAATCGATCAAGGGTTAGAATTTTTACGTGTGTTGCATAGATACACTCAATAAAGTTTCAACCTAAAGGTATTCAAGACAATAATCTATTATGGATTGGGGATGAATCCCATATGTCTTGATTAAAGTATCTAAAGATTTGTTAATATCTATAAGCATATAAATAACAAGGCTAGAGATGGAAACAGTAAAATGTAACTTGTTGTCCCAATTAAGAACAATTTATGATGCTAAATAACTTAGTCATTTAGAGAATAATCTCTACTACTAAAACTAATGGGTGGAATCTAAATCTATAAAAATATTCAAGAACAAAATACGTAACCTTCTGAATTCACTTGCTGATGTCATGCTAAGACTAAACATGTAAATGTTAAACCAAAGTATAATGTAAAACTCCGCTCTTCGTAAAATCCCCCCCAAATCCGCAAGGATGCCTCATCAATGGAGTGATATTTTAATATCAATGCTGAGGAATATAAGTTAGAGGGTCATATTAAACCTGCTAACTAATAAGATGAATTATCACATCTTGAATCTGATAAATATCTTAGAACTATGAATGACAAGATGCAGTCCTTAAAAGGCAATCAATGTTTTAAGCTTGATTGATCTTTAAACCAAAACAGTAGAAAATGTAAGGTCCAGATGATTTTCTTTTAAGAAAGGCTCATAAGGACAGAAATTGTATATATATTGATGCTATGCTGATGACAAATTTTTAATCTTACTCAACGCAATTGCCTATGATTAATCTTCTTTCTCAACAGACGCAAATAGTTAAATAAAGAATAACTAATTGTAACAACAGGTTTTCTTGAATCTAACATATTACGAATTAAGATCATAACTCTTTCTTTTAATGATTACCATTGCAGACGATGTTAATCAAAGGGTATGAGTCATTTCGTAATATACAATTAAGTTTTTACACACTTTTCTTTATGAATAAACTTATACGAGGACGTGCATAATCAAAAGGGATATGATTTAAAAATAATCTTTATAAAGATAAACAAGATAATAGAACCAAGTGTAGATTGAATCATGCATCTAGGAGTTGAGATCTTAAGTTTAATCACAATATGGTTTCTGATTAAATTAAGATAACTCCTGAGTATACCTGACATCAAGTGGGAGCACTATGTTTTTCCTAGAATTCATATGTTGTGTAACATATTGAAAGCATCATTCCATCAAAGCTAGATTTTAATCCTTAGGTTGGAATGAAACTTCACTTGGGAATTTAGGAAAATAAAACAAACGATCCTTGAGAATAAATGTTTTAGGGTGAAATAAACACAACATGCGAAATTAAGTCCAACACAATGCAATAACTAAACATTGAAGCAAGGCTTAATGGATATATATCACTGAGATAATTTATACATGGATGAAACCTTGTGTTTTTTAACTAAAGATTCATCATGGAATATATAAAATTATATGTGTATGAACCTTGGTTTGTTACTTTTACACAAGAGCAAGATGAGCTAACAACAACAATATCTAATTGAGAGTATTTAGATAACAATTATCTAATTGAGAGTGATTTAGATGACTGTTAAAACAAATGTTTATGAATTATATAAGGCATAGTGTTGTTTGTGTACACACAATGCTAGAAAATAATCAATCCTAGTTATAGTAGGATTTCATGTTTTATGATAAATCTTCTAACTAGATATGCTCAGCTAAGAGCATCGTTGCATTACACATTAAAGAATAAGAATATTGTAAAGATGACTGTCTAAGATAGGCATGTTGTTGACTTCAGGTACCCCATCAAAGGTACTGTCACATTTTCATACTATGATACTTGTAGTAGTATGCAAATATACATACGACACTCATCATATCATTCAAATCCTTCACAAATTTGTGAAATTTGAAATAAGTATTCAGAAAGTTTTACTCAGATAACTATTTAGCTATCTTGTAAAGAAAGAGTTGAGAATGTTGAAAACATTGGACTTCAACTTGCTGATTAGTTTCATGCATATCTGTTTTAGTATTTGGATAATTGGGATTGAAAAACAATTTTTATTTTCTGATGAATAAAATTACTTGGTATTTGTTATTCACTCATATAATAATTGTTATCCTATATTTGCATGTTTAATCCTTGAATGATTTTATCATTCTAAATATATGTCCATTATCGGTTAACAATATGGGAATATTGTTATGCAAGGCAAATATAAGTGTTGGTTATATTCTTTGAATATACAGACTGTTCCCGCCAAACTATATGTATTCACAAGGGTTGCATATTGGATACCCCAACTTTTGAGCATTTACTTTTGGATCTTAGTCATGAGTAAAATGTCAAAAATGGTTTAATAAGTCATCATTAGACTTGAGATACAAACAAGTTCTGTATGTGTGAATATCACTTTTTGTAATTATAGACAAACATTGTCCTGTGATATGGTAGTTATAAAAGCTATTTTTCGTAGTGTATGTGAAGCAGCATCTACACACTTGTAGTCAATAAAGGATTTGTTCCTCCACATTATATGTGCAGAATGATACCATGACGCCTCTCCAGAATTAATTAGATAATTATGTGGCCGCAACCAAAGGGTAATTTTAAGATGATTCTTAATTACATTTGGTATATCTGAATTAACTTCTATAACGAGAATCTAAATGGTTAAACTATATGGAATGAGTTAGGATCCATATCCATGGTTTAACGATATTTGAACAAAGGGATGATGAAAGCAAGTAATAAATAACCATTAAATAAGCTGAGATTGTTCTTAAAACTTTATCTCAAGTATTTCTAATTTAAAGGTAATTGTGTGTGTTTGCTAGACATTGCCAATTATCAGTATATCTGCAAGCCTGCTACTCCGCCTCCCAAGTGGAGCTGTTGGAATATGGTAGTCGGTTCTGCAAGTTATACGTTAGAAATACGTGAGTCTATTGGGGGCACACAAGTTAAACACATAGAGTATGGTTTACTTCATGATTTATATTTAAATAGTTATTTAATTAATTACTTGTTTAATTAATTATGTAATATATTCTAAATATAGAACCAAGGGACTAAACTGGACAAAACCCAAACCTTGTGGATCCCCTTGTTTGGCCAAAACCCACAAAGGGTCTAGAGGGGGTGTTTGTTCGTTTGGGAGAAAAGAAAAAGGAAGGAGAAAGATTTGGTTTTAATTATAGTAATTATACTAATCTTTTTCTACAAGTTTTAAGGTTATTGAGGTGCCTATATAAACACACCCCATATCCCTCATTTTTCATTCATCCATTCTCTAAATCCCTAAAGTTGGTGATCTCTCCCTATCCCTAAACCCTAACCGAAATTCCCTATAGGAATTTAGGTTCTTTTCTCCTACAAACAAATTCAACCAAACAACCTTTTAGGTTTTTGGTTTTCCACTTTTACTTGATCTCCTTGCTTGACTAATTCAAGGTACGCGTGGTGGTTTATTGGTGATTCCTCAATTGTGACGAATTAGGGTTTTATTTATATAAACCCTAATTATGGTTTTGTAAATTGGTTCGACTACAAAAGGAAACACAAGGCATGTGTTTGGTTTTGATATTACACTTGGTGTTTCATCGTGAAGACAAGACTAGCAAATTCTTACATTCTTGCTTGACGTGTTTGTGTGAGCAACCGTAGAGGCGTTTTACTTTAGACGCTTATTGTATTCAAGAATAATTGCAAAAGGTACGCTTTCCGCCATGTAGTATGTTAGTGGAGAGAAGAAGTGTGTGTATGAGAGACAAGTTTCTATTGTAGATGATAGCCTAGTTGATAGAGATCTTTGACCAAGCACTTCGTTTTTACTTTTATTTTATTACTCAAGAATCACAACCATGGCGATTGAAGGCGGTGGCGCAATTTTTTTTTTTCTTTCCCAAATTAACAATCTAATTCCTTTCTTTCCTTAGTGTTTGATACCTGTTATAATCCCTGAAATTGAGACTAATCTTTGATTAGGCTCATATCGAGTGTGTTAGGCGGGTGTCTCATCTTTGGATCTAAGGGTTTTATTTTGTTATTACTTTTAATTCAGATTCCTTTTCCGTTTTCTCTTTTCAGCGCCTTTTCTTTTGTGTGTTTCGATTTCGTAGAAGATCCCTTCAATCCATAGAGCTTTCTTCAATCCAAAGGTATTTTTGTGTGTTTCGATTCATGGGAAGCTTTAGATCAAAGGAGGATGATTTGGCTAGAATATCCACCTCTGTTTTCATTACGAACTTTCCGTTATCGACATCTGCTAAGGAGCTTTTTCATGCTTGTAAACAATATGGTCACGTGGTGGACTCGTTCATCCCTTCTAAGAAGTCCAAGAATGGTAAACGATTCGGTTTTGTCAGGTTTATTAACGTTTTCAATGAGGAGAGGTTGGTAAACAATCTTTGCACGATTTGGATTGACCGACACAAACTTCATGCCAACGTAGCTCGGTTTCAAAGACCTCAAGTTAAGAAAGAGGGGGATGGAGGTAAGCAAAACAATGATCACCCATCACCTAAACAAACTTTGAAAACGAATATGCCTATGAGGGATGGAAAGCCGTATATGGGGGTTTTGAAAGGGGATAAGCATACGGAGGTACAACTGATGCAACCAGAACCGGCGTTAGTTCTGGGAGATGAATGTTTGGTGTCTAAGGAAATGTCTAAGGCGTTATTCGGAAGGGTGAAAGAATTTGCATCCCTTGCTAATCTTAGGCTAGCTATGAGTGATGAAGGATTTGTGGACCTCAAGATCAAATACATGGGGGAACTATGGGTAATGTTAGAATTCAATTCTGAAGAATCAAAACTCAAGTTCAAAGTTAATGTCAGTGTTGCGTCATGGTTTTCACAAATCATTGAGGCCTCTTTAGATTTCACGGTTGAAGGAAGGATAGCGTGGGTGGAAGTGGAGGGCATTCCTTTTAAGTTGTGGTCGGGGAACTCCTTTTCTCGTATTGCAAGTAAATGGGGGAAGTTACTAGACGTGGATGACCAAGAGGATTCCTGTTTCCACTCCAAGCGGCTTTGCATTCATACTAAATCAGGTAATAACATAAGAGAAGAGTTTAAAGTGATTCATAGAGGAAAGGCATTCTGGATTCGTGCAAACGAAACACAGGGATGGGTTCCTGATTTTAATGACGAATTAGACGATGAAGAGGATCAAGATGATATCAAATCAAATGACGATACATCTGATTTGCATAAGATGGATAGCACAGGCGATAACAGTGAAGGGGAGGAGGTTCCAGATACTATTTTTGAAGATGATGGGGTTGTCAAAAGTCGAGCAGAGGGGGAATTAAAAGATAAGAATGTTGATATTTCGGAAGACCCTTTCAACATTTACTCTCTTCTCAATAAGAACAAACACAAGAATGGAAATGTGAATAATTCTGGTAGTAGCTTGAAATATCCTCCTGGTTTTACTCCTAGTATTGACGCAGATGAGGAAGATGTTTCCGTCGTTGATGGTTCAGCTCGAAATGATGAAACAGAGAGAGGGATCAATAAGGGTAATTTCACAGATGCTTTTAGCGATGGTCGGGACAAATGCAATTCGAATGAGAACGGGGTGGACTCGAAAGCATCAGGACACTTTAAACATTCAGAAAGGCCTAGAACGGGGGGATCAATCATAGGGTTGCTAGATGAGGTTGTTAGAGTTGGACAGATCATGGGTTACAAAATGGAGGGAGTCATTTCTAATATGACCGAAATTATCGAATCACAAGGAGTGGACGATGGTCTTAGATGAATTTTTTATCCCTAAATATTCAAGGCCTTGCCCAAAAGGCCAAGAAAGATTGGGTTAAGGAGCTTTGTATCAAGAATAAGGTTAATTTTTTGGCGATTCAAGAAACAAAGATGGAAGACATGAATGATTCTTGTGTTAGGCAATGCTGGGGTAATTTGGCGTTTGATCATGTTCATAGTGAGGCGGTAGGGAATTCGGGGGGCATTTTATGCGTTTGGGACCCTTACGTTTTTTGCAAGAATAGCGCTACTATTTCAGATTATTTTGTGATTACCCGTGGGCAATGGCGATTGACGAGGCAGAATATGATGGTTATTGTGGTTTATGCCCCTCAGGAGAATAGAGAGAAACAAAGCTTATGGGAGTACTTACAACAGGTTATTAGTAAATGGAAAGGAGAGGTGATAGTCATGGG
>BQNB010098286.1:14682-25192 GCA_026074375.1 Tanacetum coccineum
ATGTTATTGAATATATGTTTTATCTAATTGGAACGGTTGTGTCGGGTGTTTTGGTAGATTTTTCGGAATAAAATTTAGAAATGCACCACTAAGGAGAAATATGATGCAAAAAATGCGTAAGTGCTTTTAACGAGGACATGTCATCGCCAAAAGTAGTTATATTTTCAATATTAGAGGCTTTGGGGAAGAGCCGAAGACATGTACTTAAGAATAGTCTTGACGGGCCCAACTTATATGTGAAACTATCTCAAATAAAATCAAACTTCAAAACTGTCCCAATTCGGATATGATTGCACACTAAAATGTACGGCCCTAATTACCATACTTAGTCAAACAATCAGAAGCTATCCTTCTAGGGTTTCTTTATATACATATTGAACCTAATCACTATAGATTGGCTATCCTTAACTCCACTTTAAGTTAGGGTTTTACTCTCTTAAGCATGACCTAATTCTGACCCTTATTTACTGTTTTGATAACTATTCTTGTAACCAACATTTAACCAACTTTCAGAACTCAAAATCATTCGAGGCCAGACTTTTTAAAAAATAGACTCTTTGAACTACAATTCAGGCTCTTGAATCATATCAAAACACGTTTATAACATCTATATATCATTAGTTTAACACAGACCTAATTTTGCAAAGCCCTAAATCAAGATCTAACACAAACCCTGACATGCAACATGCATGATCATAACCCTAAACTAACCCTAATCACCATTCCATCATTAAAGCTCATATATAATCTGTATTCTATGTAAACCCTAGATCCATCATAAGTCTTGTTACATGATTCCATAATTTTAACTAAGTTAAGCATACTTACCTCTTGATTTCTTGATCCTAACACCGATTCTTGGTTACTTCTTGATCAAGATTCTTGGTTCGTTGTTCTTAGGGAGGGAGAAGTCGACACCTATGGTTTTAGGGCTGAATGGGTTGTGGTTTTTGATATATAGGCTAAGAGATAACCTATCTAATTAACTAGCATCCAAATCCTACTAAAACTCCTCTAGATAAGGCCCAAAATCCTTTTTATTTTCTTTTTTTTCTTGGGCCGATTTATATATACATACATATATTTATTTATTTATTTTTAATTATTAAATAACTAATTACCTTTATTACCTTATGTTTTTATAAAAACCTAAGCTAATTTGGGTAAACCTTTTTAAATAAAGGCTACTTACTAAACTTTCTTAAAATAACTTTTTATTTCACATTTCACTTTCTATTTTTAGGAAGTCTACTATAAATATCCAAATTTCACTCACTTTACTTATTTCCAACATGATACATTTCCCATAAACGCTTAACACATAATCATCCAACTATTGACGTAGCATTGCATGCAATGCGCCATTCCTTTCCATTATCACTATACGTGAACAAATGGAATACTCATCACCAAACACAAACGAACTCAAAATGAGATGATCATCACTTCAAAATGATATCATACACCTATTCAAACCACTTTGCACACACATATATAACACATAGCACACAAGAAATCACACAAAAATGAGCCCTTAGCCATTTCTAAAGGTATCACCAACCTGATTAAATCACGGATGTCACAATATCCCCTCTTTGAGGAAATCTCGTCCTAAGATTTAACTAGCAGGCTCAACAACTCGGTCCATGAAAAACTATGGATAGTTAATCCTCATCTGGTCTTCATGTTCCCAAGTAAACTTAGGACCACGTTTCAAATTCCATCTAACTTTCACAAGCACTATTTTCCTACGTTTTAACTTCTTATTTTCTCGATCCATAATCTTTACAGGTTCCTCGACAAAACAAAGTGTCTTGTCGACCTTGATCTCATCCAATGGCACATGCGAATTAGCGTCTGTCAGACACTTCTTCAGATTTGACACTTGAAATGTGTCATGCACACTATTCAACTCCTCAAGTAACCTCAACCTATAAGCTACAAGGCCAATCCTTTCAAGGATCTCAAACGGTCCTACATATCTCGATGCTAACTTTCCCTTCTTTCTAAAATGAACTACCCCCTTCCAAGGCGTCACTTTTAACAATACATGATCTCCCACCTTAAACTCTAATGGCTTACGCCTATAATTAACATAGCTCTTTTGACGATCTCTCGCCGCTTTAGGCTTTTTCTTTACCAACACTACCTTATTAGTCATTTATTGTACTAACTGAAGTCCAGTCAAACTACTCTCTCCAATCTATGCCCATAGAACAAGCGACCTACATTTCCTTCCATACAAAGCTTTAAACGGAGCACACCGAATGCTTAAATGATAACTACCACCAAAATCGATAACACATGCCCTCATTATATCTTCCAAAGTCTAAATCATACGTTTACTTTGTCCATCCGCTTGAGGATGCTAAGCAGAACTCAAATCTAATCGTGTCTCTAACACTTTCTGCAGCGTATGTCAAAACCATAAGGTAAATCATCCATCTCAATCTGAGTTGATCATCACCAGAATTCCATTCCTTGCTATTATCTCATCAATATAAATCCTTGCCAACTTCACATCTTGAAATCTTCTTGTATAGCTAGAAAATGAGCTAACTTGGTCAGTCTATCGACCATCACCCAAATCACATCATACTCACTACTTTGACCTTGGAAATTTAGTGATAAAATCCATGGTGATTCTATCTCATTTTCACTCAAGTATCTCAGGCTGTTGCAGCAAGCCAAAAGTCTTTGACATTGCAGCCTTCACCTCTTAAACAAGTCCGAAATTTGCTAACATAGATAGCTATATCCTTCTCTATTCATGGCCACCAATACATGTCTCCAAGGTTATAGTACTTCTTATCCGCTCCCGGATGTACCAAGTACCTTGATGCATGGGCCTCATCCATTTCACTTCCTACCAATGGAACCTAAATACGATCCATAAAATACAAACTCTCGTCTCCTTTTCTTTCCATCTGTTGATCTAAACCATGTAGCCTTTCTGCGAGTATGTTCTCTTGCTTGAACGCCTCATTTGGGTTGCCAGTATCATTCCTCTTACTCGTCCTGATTTCACTCTCTCCTTTCTACTTAAAGCATTACCCACTACATTTGCTTTATCGGAGTATCACACAAATCATTCTTTAAGAACTGAAAAGCCTCTTTTTGTTCTACGCTCCACTCATACTTCCGAGTCCTCTCAGTTAGGGAAGTAAGGGGGTTCAACAATCTTAAAAAAGTTCATGATGAACGTCGGTAGTAACCTGCCAATCCTAAGAATAATCATCCAATTCCTCACTGCCTCACTCTTACTCGGGTCCACGTGAATACGTTATGGTTGACCATGTGACCAAGAAAATGCACTTCTTCCAACCAAAACTCACACTTATAAAACTTAGCATACAACTTCTCCTTCCTAAGTGAATCCAACACTAATTTCAAATGAACTTCATGTTCCTCCTTCAACTTTGAGTTGGCCAAAATGTCATCAATGAATACGAAGACAAACCTACCTAAGTACGGTTTGCAAACCTGGTTCATTAAGTCCATAAAAACCGTTGGTGCATTGGTTAACCCAAAAGGCATAACCGTAGACTCAAAATGTCCGTATCTCATTTGAAATTCGGTCTTTGGAATGACATCCTCATGCACTCGTAGCTGATGATAACCTGACCTAAAATCTATCTTTAAGAAAAGGACACACTCCTCGTAACTGATCAAACAAGTCATCAATATTAGGGAGTGGATAACAGTTTTTAACAATTAATTTGTTTAACTCCCTATGATCAATACACATGTGAAAAGAACCATCCTTCTTCTTCATGAATAACACAGGTACTCCTCAAGAAAAATGACTAGGTCGTATAAAACCCTGTCTTGCAACTCTCGAAGTTTTTTAGATAATTCTTGTATTTTTGAGGGTGCTAGACGACATGGAGACTTCGCGACTGGCGTCGCTCCATGAACCAAATCTATGCGGAACTCAACTTGTCGTCGTGGTGGTAACCCCAACAAGTCTTCCGGAAACACATCAGTAAAATTACGCACCACGGGTATATCACTTATCCTAGGTTCATCTACCTTAGCGTTCATTAGGGCTTTGGCGGCTCCCAAAGTACGTTCCCCATGAACTCGAAGTATCTCATCACCTTCCAACGGTATTCTAACCACCTTCTCATAACATACTATCACAAACTTCCTCTTGGACAACCAGTCCATTCCCACAATCACATCAAAGCTTCCATGACTCAACGGTATCAACGAACTCCAAGGGTTACGAACAATCGAATAGGATAACAAACGAATATCGAGTCAAAGGCTAGAATGCATATAGGAGATTCCACATATGCAAATAGACGTGGATCAAATGACATAAGAATCCTTTGAAAGAAAGGATACGTATATGTACCGAGTGAACACGCGAACGAAAAAAAATCAACAGGCGTACCACGACAAAAGAACACATAAAAAAATCAATACGAAAGACGAAAATTCTTATACCAATTATCGACTTTACTCGAAAGACCAAATTAAATAATGTTTTTATAAAAATCAATTTAAAATAAAGAAAGTCACTTTAAGTATAAAAATCATTTTAAATAATAAATAAAATTGTCTTAAATGTAATCTTTATAAAATTCATTCTGGTTGTCATAAAAATCTAGAGATGGTTATCTAATGGTGTATCGTACCTTACCACTATGAATCACTTTAAACCTGCTTTTTATAATAAAATAAAATTTATTTAACCACTCAACAATTTTCATATCCTATTTGCATAGGCCATTTAAACATATTCTATTTACAAAGATCATTTTAAACACAGTTTTTCCCAAACACTAACACAATACTTCAAAAGGGCTTTTATAATTAGACATCAATTATAAAATATGTTACTCAAACAAAGGACACCATAATACCAAAAGGGATCGTAAAACACCGTACAGACTCTAACACAATTCTATTGTTTGAAAACGAAAGAAAATACCAGGAACCATATACTCAAAATAAAATCAAATGAACTCGTACAAGAAAACTCATGCAAGACGTTACGTACTCAAAAGAAAACATAAGGTCTTATCCAAAATAACGATCAATAGAGCAAACCTAAAAGCATCGATACTAACACATCGCCAACGGGCTACGAAAACCAAGGGATATACAACCAAGGGAGTAATGATCCACACTAATATGTTAGGAATAATTAGTGCTAAAAAGAAACGTTTGATACTCATACGAGTAATCAATGCAACGAAAGAACTAACGAAACGCGCCTATATCCGAAAGAGCATATCCAAACAACCAATATACATCAAGACGTCGAATAGGAAAAATCGGGTATCCTTACTAACAAAGTACGATGAAAGGATGCTAAGCTTAGACTTAGGAAATCCGAACAAACAACTGAGCAAACGAGAAACCTCTATAATAGTAATACTAGGTATCCGTAAATACTAGATAGAAGGGAAACTTACTATCTATACAACTCAACTTAACATATCCTCCAATTAGGGTAAGAGAATAATTCTCTACCCATATCACCATCCTTATCATGAATACACATATAAAAAAACCATATTACACTACCACCTTACAACCAAACACAAATAATGCAATCATGGTCACAAGTCTACGTGTGTGATACCTTTATAATTATGTTAGACACCATAATTATAATTGCCTCCTTTCACACGTGTACTTACTTCCAAGACTACCCATTTCAATCATAATTCACATATAAGCACATATTCCACATTGCACATCTTAAACCACTTCAACTTAACACATAAAGGATGCTCCATCAAATAACTACTTACTTATATCAAAATAAAATCAAAAAGACATAAAGGAACGAAAGACTCGCAACAATTCCTAAAATACGAAATATCCAAAAGAAATAATCAATAACAACATGACGAGGTAAAGGACGGGATAAACTTATGTTGGACCTCGCTTTGGTTTGACTTTGCCTCTACAAGAATCACCCGACTCCGCGGGTCCTGCCCTATTACGCGCATCCGACAAAAGATCAACTATCCTATCTCCTTCGGTTCCATAAGAGGCTCCTTATAACGCTTAAGTCCAGTTGGGAAAACGGTTCCCCAACGAGACTTCTTACGGGTGGGGGAAAAACATAGCTAAAATACTAAGAAATTAATACATATCATATCAGATAATGGTAGACAAAATAACTAAATGAAAACTTAACAAAATAGGAAAATATAAGCTATGCAATATAGCGGGGAAGCATAGCAGTTATAGCATCAAACACTTAAGCCCTAAATGCATCTACATGAAGAACCCCTAGGTTATAGTCCAGGTTCAACCACCTACGTCTCTATAACCTAAGGCTCTGATACCAATCTGTCACACCCCGCCAAGGCAGAAACGCGAGGCGCGACGAGAAAGGGAATCATCACAACATATTGGCGTCTATATAGAGAAACTAAACATGCAAAAAAATTATAAGGTATAGACACGCAGTGTCATGAAAATACCCAACCACATCAACAAAATCCAAGAGGGGTCTGACATTAAGAGGAAAGCAGTTCATGTCAACATCATGACATACAAACATTCATACATCCTAACAAAACAAAACAATTAACATTCATCATCCAAAACAAATAACTAAATCTAGATAACTAAACTTTGCCAGCTGCCTACGATCCATCCAGCAACTTTTCTTAACTTTAATCTCATTCTGCTGAATACCTGAAAATGATGCTTATACGTCAACACAATGGTTGGTGAGAAACATAGGTTTTCAGACACACATATTCAATCCATCCCAAAACAATTTATCTAATTACTGTGATTATAAAACAATACTTTTGCATGACAATTATGCTAACTAACATACAAACTCACATGCAATTCAATCCAATCAATCACTCAGACACTAAGCAGACGACCTCAATCACTCTTGGATCATACCAAATCTCTTTCCCTCTAGCTCAGGCCATGGATACCCGCAAGTAATCCTCCTGACTAGGCAACAATTCCTTCCACTAAACAGGCCATAGATACCCACAAGTAACCCTCCTGACTTAGTTCACACGTCAATATCACATCACATAACATGTAGCACATAACGCATATCAGTCACATAATAGTCCATGCATATACACTAACACATAATCATAGAAATTTAAAACTCATTTCAACACTTGCATCATTTCCATCCCAAGTTTAAAACGCAATAAAAAGTGGGACTATGTAACTCACCTGAATGCTCAAAACGCAGCTTCCAATTCCTACCACGCAACTATACAAACAAATAAACACAGTTACATGGGACCAATTTAAAAGCTCTAGTCCATGTAACACACATATGATGGATGTATAAAGGTTTGATTAACCATCATGGGTCACCCCAACACCATGCCCAACCTTAGCCACCTCATTAACACATTACACTAGTTAACTACAATTTAATCAAAATGCAGAATTTTAGTGTATCTTTACTAACTTAAAAACCTTACTTGATGACCTTCATAAATTATACCAAAAATCACCTAAGTTCATTTATGAGTTTACTAACTACCTAGTGATTCCCTAATGCCCATTACATGTGAAACTATCCCAAATAAAATCAAACTTCAAAATTGTCACAATTCAGATCTGATTGCACACTAAAATGTATGGCCCTAATTACCATACTTAGTCACACAATTAGAAGCTATCCTTCTACGGTTTCTTTATATACATATTGAACCTAATCACTACAGATTGGGTATCCTTAACTCCACTTTTAAGTTAGAGTTTTACCCTCCTAAACATGACATAATTCTGACCCGTATTTACTTTTTTGATAACTTTTCTTGTAACCAACATTTAACCAACTTCCAAAACTTAAAATCATTCGAGGCTGGACTTTTTGAAAAATAGACTCTTTGAACTATAATTTAGGCTCTTGAATAATATCAAAACACGTTTCTAACATCTAGATATCATCAGTTTAACACAGACCTAATTCTGCAAAGCCCTAAATCAAGATCTAATGCAAACCCTGACATGCAACATGCATGATCATAACCCTAAACTAACCCTAATCATCATTACATCATTAAAGCTCATATATAATCTGTATTTTATGTAAACCCTAGATCCATCATATGTCTTGTTACATGATTGCATAATTCTAACTAAGTTAAGCATACTTACCTCTTGATTTCTTGATTCTAACATCGATTCTTGGTTACTTCTTGATCAAGATTCTTGGTTTTTTGTTCTTAGAGAGGGAGAAGTCGACACCTATGGTTTTGGGGCTGAATGGGTCGTGGTTTTGGATATATGGGCTAAGGGATAACCTATTTAATTAACTAGCATCCTAATCCTACTAAAACTCCTCTAGATAAGGCCCAACATTCTTTTTTTTTCTTTTTTTCTTGGGCCGATTTATATATACATACATATATTTATTTTTATTTTTTTAATATTAAATAACTAATTACCTGTATTACCTTATGTTTTCATAAAAACCTAAGCTAATTTAGGTAAACATTTTTACATAAATGCTACTTACTAAACTTTCTAAAAATAACTTTTCATTTCACATTTCACCTTCTATTTTTAGAAAGACTACTATAAATATCCAAATTTTACTCACTTCACTTATTTCCAACATGATACATTTCCCATAAACGCTTAACACAGAATCATCTAACTATTGACGTAGCATTACATGCAATACGACATTCCTTTCCATTATCACTATATGTGAAAAAATAGAATACTCATCACCAAACACAAACGCACTCAAAATGAGATAATCATTCACCTCAAAATGATATCATACACCTATTCAAACCACTTTGCATACATATATAACACATAGCACACAAGAAATCACACAAAATAAACCCTTAGCCATTTCTAAAGGTATCACCAACCTGATTAAATCACGGATGTCACATAATCCTATTATAACCATGAGTATCATGATCATAGCTTCCACATATTTCACATATGGGATAGTATACATAATTATCATATTGATGATCATTATTTCCACAATGTACGCAGGAGGGAAAAGGCATTGCTGGCCTAGAAGGTCTAGATCTTGAGGAAGATTCACTTTGACCAGTATGATACTGATTTATATCCATGGAAGACATAAAATCAGCATTATCACATTTGTGATTGGTTCTTTTGCACTTTTTACAAAACAAGACTTCATAACAGTTCTCAAAGAGATGATTGTTTTGTCCACACAGTTCATAATTCATTTTGAATTGAGTTTTGTATTTGTTTTGAAGTGAATTGAGAGAAACCTGTTAAGAGTTTTTATTTCTGAAGTAAGATGATTTATTCTTGCTAAATTGTAATTTTAGTTCATTAAGTTCTTTTATTACAATAGCCAAGGGCGGATCTTCTTCTGTTTTCACATTCTTTAACTTACCAACAGGAGCTGAGTTAGTTTTAGAAGCTGAAGAACTTTTGTTGCCTCTAACAGGAGCTGAGGAAGGTTCATTTATTATGATACCTTTTAAGGTTTCAGCATTGAATGTGGATTTTGACTTCAAAGTTAATTTGATAGTCTTTGGTCCAAAAACAAGTTCAGCACCAGTCAGCTTCTCTAATGGAGGAAGTGAGGTGCTAGAGACTGAAGATTCATCAGCTGAATCATAATCAGTCACTAGTCAGAGACAATAACTGAATAGTCAGTTGTGTTTCTTTGTGACTCATTTAAGGGTACCTTACCAGTATCATGATTTGACAGAGTAAAATCTTTAGCTCCAGATAACTTAGGGTTATTACTACCAGTAATAGACATCTCTGAGTTATCTGCTAATAACTTTATAAACACTGGGTCTTTTGGCCTAAAGCTGGAGGTATCTTCAGTGAGGTGGTCAATTCTTAATATTTTCTTCTTTTGAGTGGGAATTTGTTCACTGATACACTAATTAACATTATTAGAAGTGTTTAGCCATGCTTCAGTAATAAAAGTTAGCTCTTTTAGCTCGTTTATTAAATTTTGATTCTCTTTGAGAATCTCAATGTTTACATGTTGCATGGTAAGAGGATCAAGTTTTGCTTATTTTAGTACCAAAAGCTGTTACTTGCATGTATTTAGTTCGTGAACAAGATTTCTATGTTTTGAAAGAAGATTGTTTCTTTGTTCTTCAACATAGTTTAAATCAATACACAAGTAATCTAGAAAGGATTTTCTATCATTATTATCTTCTATTTCAAGAAGAGTGTGTACCTTTTGAATAGAAATCTTGACCCTTTTACCATTGTTGGCACTTTATTTGCCAACGGAAACTCTTTCTTCATCGGTAAGTGCCATAAGAGCTTTAACTTTAGTTACTTCATTGTCATCAGATGACACTTCTTCTTCATCCCAATCATACGTTTCAGCAATTAGACCTTTGTTTTTACCTGGGGATGAACTGGGAGCTAATGCACTAGAACTAAAGAGGGCTAGTTTAGCCTTGACTTTGTTGTATTTGGCTTCAAAGTCTTTGGTACACCTTGGTTTAGATTTGTGCTCAGATGAATGGAGAAGCTTTGGTTGAAAAGGTGACTGATAAGAAGGAACTAATGTCTTTGA
>BQNB010098287.1:0-25192 GCA_026074375.1 Tanacetum coccineum
CCTTAGAACGAGAAATAATAATGAAACGTTGCACAAAACGTTTATAAAAGAACTAGACATCCATATGTGTTTGTGCTTTAGTTTATTTAACAAAAAACGTGTCTTTACGAACTCATTAGGTTTATATAACGTTACGCCATTCTTACGAAAAGTTGCCATTTTCGGAAAGTTACTATTTTAGGAAACTTTTATTTTCGGAAATTGGTAATATAAATCCCTTTGCTTTAACTTCAGATCCACAGAGGTTTTGTCAGTACGAGAATCTCATAATTCACGTGATTCTATCTCACTAAAAGGTAAGTATATTGAAGAAAATCTTCTAGATCTATTGGTTATAATCCAATTAGGGTGATATGTTCATTACATTCTAGAACCTTACAATCCGTAATTTCCATGACTACAGGAAGCATGATTTGGTCTCTCGGCTAAGGTTGTGGTGTTTCTATATGCTAAGGTTGAAGAAAAGCTACTTAGTTATGATGCTTACGAATGTGAATATACGTGACCGACACGACTCATGAATACGCACGCAAAATATTAATAAAACACAAGTACAATATAATCTCGTTGACAATGTAGAGGAAGGGAACAAAATAGAGATGGTACGTAAGGGTAATTTGACCAACTTTTATAAGTGACTACTCCTAGTATAGCAAGGTCCTTACCTAAAATTATACATAGGTGATCAAGCTATGCATAATTTAGGAACTGACGATAAAATGCTCATTTCATCAAACTATTATTATGTTTAAAAAAATCTCATACGGTATAAACGATATAGTTTATAATGTAGCAAAACAGTTCGTGGTAATGAAAACAAGGTAGTTTCTATAGCGACGCAAGATATTTTGTAAGATAACATGAAATGTTTTATGAGGTGATAACAAAATAGTTTACGAGAAAGTTACGTGACAGTTTATAATGTAATGGTGACAAATGGTTTACGAGTTGACAACCCAACAATTTATAAGTGCAACGTATGGTTTATAAAAGACACGAAGTGTGTTCATAAGATGATGATGGACAAGGTTATAAATGACAGCGAAAGAGTTTATAAATGACAACGAAACGATTCATGAGGTGACAACGAAATAGTTTGTAAGATGACTGCAAAGTAATTTATAATAGGGTAGTAAAAGATGTTGATCCCTTTTGAACAAATCTTACTTAGCTTGTTAAAGCTTAGTTGTGTTGGATAGATCCAAAACAATTATATAGTAGAAACTAAGATTGAGAATATCACAAACTATGCGGAATCTAGTTTGCAATACTAAGAAGAACAATAAAAACATGAAACAAACTTTTACTATACTTTAGCCTCTAATATGGAAATGGATCACTCTGAATAGTCTAGGGTACAAAATAACCTTGAAGCTACAAATATCAAAGATGTACTCCTAACATTATGCCCTAGGACCTCCTTTTATACACCAAGGAGTCCTACAAGGCTTACAATACTTTCCTAACTTATCATGATCTTTTCTATAAACAAACATAATCTCCTAAACAAATAAGTTATACATATCTTCTCTACAAATAACTAATACTTATCTTCGTAAGTATTCTTATTTTCCAATTTATCTTTGATCTCATCTCTGTCAGCATAATCCTTCCAGCAGTAGTAATCACTCAGCAGTTGTAACTTAAAGGGTGGTAAAGCAGTATTAAACCATTAGAAGTTTACTTCTTAAGCAGTATTAACATACACTAGCGTACTAACTTTTGTGCTAGCAGTAGTAATACTTAGTATATTTTTCAGTCTTTATCTTGGTGCAGTCTTGAATGCTATATGCAGCAGTAACTTTATGCTAACAGTACTAAATATCATACTAACAGTAGATACTAGATAGTAGTAACTATTTATACTACCCAATACTAATACTTAGTATAATTTTATTAGTAATTACAGCAAGCACTAAGTTATGCTTGACAACACTAATATATACCTGAGCAGTAGTAACTCTAAGAATCATCTTAAAGTCTTTTAATCCTAACAATCCTCCCCTAAACTTGATGTTCATCTTCTGAATCTTTAAGTTTCTTTATTAAAAGTCTTCATCACTATCAGGAGGATGTATTCAAACACTTCATTGACCCTTTTCCTGCTTTGTCATGAGCTTGAGTAGTTGATAGCACATCTCATTCCAATGATTAGCTTGAAGTTTTTTGTTCAAAATGTTTGAGATTGTGGGGGGAGTTATTAGTGTAAGGGGACATCTTTTCTCAACCAACATAAAGATATGTAGATTTTTAAACCTTACAAAGTGCACTCCACATGTATCAAACAACTTCCAAATGGTCACTTTGTATCCCTGTAGATTTCTCCATACTTTACTTTTTATGTCAGGATCAAACATTACCTTCATATCATCCCATAACACTCTTTCATATTTATCATCTGGCCTTGTATTCCTATGTTTAGCTTTAACCAACTTTTAGAGGGTCTCCAAGTCTTCTTTATCAATATTTTGGAGCATCTTGATCATTAATAAGTATCTTTTTGAACTTCCATCAGCTCTTATCAATTAAAAGTATACAAACTTTCCTTCTTTGACAATCTTATATTTAACAATCACTGGAGGTTTGGTGGCTAGAGGTATAGCATCAATTGCTACCTTATTATTTTTAACTATCTCAATATGCTTTTTCATCTCTACCTCAGATCATCATCTTTTTCAGCTTCTACATGCTCATCTATCTTCAGCCTCTTTGAGTTATCAAATTCAAGCTCATCCCCTGCTCTTTTAGAACTTCCTTCTGTTCTTATCTCACTGCTTTTCACCAACTCTGTATTCATGTCTACAAAAGTGTTTACCCTTTTCATATTTTTATCAAACATCTCCTGGATCTCATTATAACTTTTGCTCTTCAGCTGATTGTGTTTGTATCTAGCCATGTTCTTCAAATAGGTAGACATTATATTTTTCTTTTGTGCCTTAGTGGTGGGCTTGCTCCTTTTCTCTTGAGCTCTTAATGCTGCAAAGTGTTTCTTTCTCTTCTCCAAGAGTTCTACAAACAATTTTGACTTTTCTTCAATACTCAACTGTTCTTGTTTTTCTGTTTGCATTTGGTCAGCCAATTGAAAGTCAGCATCCATCATAGCTTGTGTGTTATCACATGATTCAAGTAAAGCTATGTTGGCTTTTTCTTCCTTTAGTCTTGAAATCCTCTCTTCTTCTTCCAATTCAGCTTGTAGTTGAGCTTCAAGATTTCTAGCAACTTCTTCCTCCATTCAATTTGATCTTTCTTCTTCAAGGTTTTGTTCAGGATCAAACCATTTTTGACTTGCCCTTTGTCTTTATCATGTGGACACGTTGTGTGACTTGTAAAGGTGATGATGTTTTTTGGGAATTCTGGCTCTTAAATACAACCCCTCTAGCCTCTGGGTCTTGTAGTTGAGTTGTTGTAGCAGCAAGATGTAACAGCTTTGGGTTAGACTGCCTTAGATTTCTATTGAGTATGAGCCAGAGTCAACTCATCAAAGTTGTTGTTGGAGCAATGGCAGTAGTAACTTTAACATTAGCAGTAGTAACTACTTCACTAGGATTTTGTAACTGGATCACGAAACATCTAACCGTCATTTCAGCAATTCTTTTTCATGCTCTGACACAAACCTTGTATCAAACATCAGGTTCTCATCATTTATCTCTTGAGTCTCATCCATCAAAGTCACTTATGCATCAGCATCAAGATAAGCAATTTTCCTCCCCTATTTGGATGCATCCTCTTGAGAACCCAAACTAACATCATTAGAGGATTCTACCTTACTAACTGAACCAGCCTTCCTTAATCTCTTGAACCCTGGTGTTCTTGACTTCCTTCTTTTTTCCAAACTCTTTACTCTTCTTTTCAAGCTCTCAATCTCTAAAGCTTGATGATTTTGAGTCTCAAGAGCACGACTCTTGATTGTATTTGGCGTCAAAGACTCCATCAATTCAGTAAGTAGCATTATATCCTCACCATCTTTTAGGTAGATCATAGAAGGGGGTAGCTCATGCTCCTTATTGATAGTCATCAGGGATTAGGCTCTGTAGGACCACTGTCCTCTCTATGTTTCCTTTATTGACTTTTTTCTTTGAGGTTAGCATGATGATGTTGAGTTTGAATGGGTATGAAATGAGATCAGTAGGAGCAGCTGAAATTTCACCCATGTCTTTTGTAGCTTGAACACATCATTGTTCATATAGCAGGTTGTGACCTTTCTAGAAAAACCTTTCTTGGTCTCTTTTCATGTTAGCTAAAAACACCTTTCTTGGTGTGGGAAGGTTTAAATAAAATTTCTTTATGTCTGGACATTCCCTCAGCTTGTTTGTCCAGGAAGACTTGCATAAACCTTGGATACATAAGAAATTTCACCCCACCCTCCAAGTTCTTCACCATATTGTCAAAAACGTACTTGGAGAACTTGAAATTTTTGTTTGTGGCAAGACATATGATAGCAGATGCCATAGTGCTACTAAAATTCTTCCAGGAGTAGTCTTAGCCACTAGGCATATGCTAGTATGTATGGATAAGAAAATTTCCCATTGGCTGAAAATAAAAATCAAAGCTTTATTGAATGTAGCTTTTGAGTAAGATTTTCATTCCCTATTCTTTCCAATTCTGTGAAAATGGTAGCAGTAGGTAGACAATCTGTTCTTTCAGCATCATCCTACTTAAGATCACTCCTTATACTCGTCTCAGTGATGATTACCTTCTTTTTGTCTACTAGGGCTTGTATTTGACGCTCCTAATTAACTGTCTTAACCTTAGCAGATGTCTAGAACTATTCAATACAGGTAGTATAAATGGTGGGATTAACCGTTAACGCATATTAGACAGAACTTGTATTCAAAAAATCAATAATTTCCTCAAACCCATTACTTTCTTTGGGTTTCTCCAATAACGCAACCAAATTGTGAGTTTCAGCAAACTTTGGGGTCAACATTGTGATGGGTTTTGATGATTAAAGATGAAATTGAGTTAGGGTTTAGGATTAAAGAGGATCAAAAAGTGTAAAATCGAACGAATGAGTGATTGAAACCCTTAATCGAAGTATTTATGAAATCACCCTCAATAGCATTAACTGGAACTGGCAACATTAAGTTAAGCCTAACAGTATTAACTAACCCAACAGTAGCAAGTTATGCCTAGCAGCATTAACTTATGCCTAATAGCAGTAAGTGTATGCCTAGCAGTATAAACTAATACGGGCAGCAGTAAATTAAGCCTAACAGCATTAACTTAAGCTTAGCAGCATTAAGTTTAAGCTGAGCAGCATTAACTTTAAGACACTAGTATTAACCCTAATTTCTTTCCAAAAAGCATTTCCATCATCAATTTTGATTCTCACAAGCTCTCTTTCTATTTTTAATCTCTCAATATCTCTCATTTCTTTTTCTCACCAATTCACTCTATCTGTTTTTATATCGCACAACTCTCTTTCTATTTTTTAGCTCACTATATCTCTCATTTCTCTTGCTCAACCAATTCACTCTATCTGATTCTTATATCACAAAGCAAGAGCCTTTCAGACAGGTTTGGTACAAAATATCATCAATTTCTTTCGATTTCATGCTGTCCTCCCCACTTCCAAGTGTGTTAACTCTTAAGAGAGGTGGATCATTGGACTGTTTAGATGCAGCCTTAAACCTAGTTTGAGCTTCTGCACCCCTAATATGGTATCTTGGCACCTGGGACCACTACCTGAATCAGTTCCCTAAGGAAAAGACTCATTAAGTGTTGCCATGGATTGGGTCCTATTTATGTTACCACTGTCCTGCTCTGCTTCTAAGCTAGAAGCAGTAGTGGCAGCCCTTTCCATTCTGTCTTCCCACTCCTTAATGACAGTCTCATCTGTTACAAGGGGAATAGGTCCACTAGACTGAGATATCTCAGTGGTCCTTTTGGCTTTCCTAGGTTTTTGAGTCTTTTTGAGTTAAGATTGTGATAGAACAGTGATTGGTTCAAGATTAGATAGTGATACAGTTGTGGATGTGTGTTGGGGTTTAGTGGGATTTCCTGACCCTTCACCCACTTCTGCTTAATGATACATTCCCTTTCATCCAATCTTAATTAACCTTCCCTCAAACAATGCTTCAAAGATTAAGTAATCCAATGCTAGCAATCAAAAAGTTAAACCTGCTAACATCAAAAGCCTTTGTGAGAAGATCTGCAACATTATGGTCTGTGTGAATCTTGATCACTTGAATCAACTTCTTCTCATAAGAATCTCTAATGAAATGGTGCCTAATCTCTATGTGCTTGGTTTTAGAGTGAAACACTAGATTCTTCACAATACAAATGGTGCTCTCATTATCAATGTAAATCTTGGTGTTCATGAAATTGAACCTATAATCAAGCATCTGATTTTGGATCCATAACATCTGTCTACAGCAATTAGTTGCAACAACATACTTTTCTTTAGTTGTTGAGTTGGCAACCACTGTTTGCTTTTTACATTGCCATGAAATCAACCTTTTGCCAAGAAATTGACAACCTCCTATTGTGGATTTCCTGTCAAGGCTAGCTCCAGCATAATTACTATTTGAAAAAGCTTCCAAGTCAAATGGTGAATCCCTAGGATACCAAAGGCCTAAATTAGGTTGACCTTTTAGGTATCTAAAGATCCTTTTCACAACATGAAGATGTGAGACTTTAGGAGTAACTTAGAAACCTTGCACAAGATAAACTGTAATTGTTATGTCAGGCCTAGAAGTGTCAAGTACATCAATGATCTAATCATTGATCTGTATAAATGAACATCTACATCCTCAGCTTTTTCATCCTTGAGCAATGCCTTGTTAGTCTCAGTTAGAGTGCTTGTTGTCTTGATTGTGACAAAATCAAACTTTTTCAATATATCAGCCACATACTGGTCTTGGCTGATGAAGATTCCATCATCTATTTGCATGACCTGCAACCCTAAGAAAAAATTAAGCTCCCCCATAGAACTCATTTGGAACTTCTTGTGCATCAAACTTTCAAACTCTGTGCATAAATACTTCTTAGTAAGACCAAAGATGATGTCATCTAACATACCACCTGTACTAACTGTATAATACACATTTGTTCTTCTTAATAAACAAGTACTTATCAATGATCCATATTCTAAATCCAATTTCTAATAAGTAGGGTTGACAAGGTCTCATACCAGGTTTAGGAGCTTGATGTAGGACACTATCTAAGCTTTTTCTACCTTATAAACTTTATCAGGGAACTATGGATCTTCAAAACCAAGAGGTTGGCACACATACACCTCCTCTTCAATAGTACCATATAAAAAGGCACTCTTCCATCATTTGGTACACAAATAAACCTCATAAAT
Source organism: Tanacetum coccineum (assembly GCA_026074375.1). Taxonomy (NCBI): domain Eukaryota; kingdom Viridiplantae; phylum Streptophyta; class Magnoliopsida; order Asterales; family Asteraceae; genus Tanacetum; species Tanacetum coccineum. The sequence continues at coordinate 7,307 of BQNB010098287.1, forward strand.
GATGTATAGGCCAAAAATAACCTGATTGCTTCTATCCTTACAACAGGAGTAAAAACCTCATCATAATCAATGCCTTCTTCTTATGTGTAACCTTGTACAACCAGTCTTGCCTTATCTTTCTTGTTTCTATAGACCCATTTTGTTCCAATGGCATGCTTGCCTTTTCGGTAAATCAACCAATCTCCAAACCCTTCTGCAATCTAAACTATAGAAACTCATCTTGATTGCCTCTTCCAGCTTGGTCTGTCAAAGTTGTATCACTTTCTTGGGTTTATTTGTGAGAGATAAATAGGCAATTAAGCAGTTTTTTGATCAATATTGTGATTTGTTTCTACTCTACTTTGTGATGTAATCGTGACCATAGAATGTTCTTAAAAATCTTGGTCATCCTCCTTGTTTGAGTAGCTGAATTTATGTCTACAATGATCTGGTCATTAGGATGATCCTTGTGAATTCTGGTTGTGGAAATAGGATTGACATTTATGGTGGTTTCCAAGTTGTTAAGGTCAACCTCTGCACCCACTCTTCATCATCATATGCACCACTAAAGATACCAGTATTTAGAAGATAGCAGTATCCTCTAAAATCAGCATAGGAGGATCGTAGAAATATCATCAGGCATTAGTGTAAAACCTTTGCCCAGCAGCACTAACAGATGGACTAACAGTACTATCTATGTTAGTGTTGTTAGCATAACCTTTCTTATGTTGAACAAGCAAATTATCCAATGCAACTGTGAAATCTTGCACATTCTGATCATCTTCTTTATTTGAAGCTCCTCCTTCATTCTCTTGACCATTTCTTTCACATTTATTTGCTGATGCTGCATTAGTCTTTTTACCAGCATCATCAGAAACTACATCCTTTGAGCTCTGTAGACTATCAGAAAGTAATGGTAGCAGAATATATTGTTGAGTATGTACTACATCAACATTATCCTTGATACGTGCATTCTTATTAGTTTGATTCCCTACAGTAACTGGCTCATAATTCATAGAGTTTGTTAGTAAATCAATATCAAAGAGCTAATCTGGTCTACTCCCTGCAAAATTTGGTTTGTTTTCAAGAAAGGTTATGTGCGGGTTTTCTTTTACCTTCCTAGTTCTAGTGTTAAATACCCTAAGAGCTTTGCTATTTATAGGTTATTTTTTAATTTTTTTTTTTTTTTTTATAACAAAGAACCCTCTTCAGCCTTCCCATCAAATTTACTAGGGGGATAAAAGATATAAGAATAATCACAAGGAACACCCAAAAGGGTCTCATGAACTTATATCTAGGTGGTCTACCATGTAATAGTTCATAAGGTGTCTTGTTGTGAGGCTTGGTCACTAAAATCCTATTCTGAACATAACAAGCAGTATTAACTGCTTCAACCTAAAACGTAGTAGGTAATAATGAATCTGCTAGCATAGTCCTAACTGCCTCTATTAGTGTCATAATCTTTCTTTTAACAACTCTATTTTGTTGTAGAGTTCTGGCAACACTAAACTCCCTCTTAATCCCTTTCAAACCACATAATTGATTCATGTCATTATTTTTAAACTCAGTTCTATTATCACATCTGACTCGATTTTATCTTATGATTTATTTGGTTTTCTATGCCAGTAATAAAAGTTTTAAGGATCCCACTAGTCTCCTTAGTGACCAAAAAGAAAACCCAACTAAACCTACTATTGTTATCAGTGACAACAAGGCAATATATCTTATGATTGATACTCCTTACAAATGTTGGCCCAAATAAATCCATATGCAACATTTGTAAGGTGCTGATAGGAGCTATACTTGGTCTTTAAAGTAGCTATGTGTTGCTTTCCCTTCTGACAAGCCAACACAAGTATGGTCATCTTTTAAAACGCTTTGAAGGCAAACTCTAACAAGGTTTCCCTTCAAAAGTTTGTTTTCATAGTTTTAAAGTTTATATGACCAAGCCTCCTATGCTATAAATTAGACTCATCAATTATAGCCTTTGCAAATAAACAAATCAAAACTCCTGAAGGAACAACATTTTTTAGATCAAAACTGTACATGTTGTTATGTCTAGGAACTTTAGCAAGTCTTGGACTTTTTCAGAGCTTAAAGTCAAGAGATAGGACAAGACAATTTTAGTCTCAGTGAAAAGAACATGGTTTTCGTGTCACACATTTATGAGACAGAGAAAAGGTTAAACTTAACTTCCGTTACAAAAGTATACATCTTCAAAGGTTATTTTTCCGTTACTAAATTTTTTTTTTAGTACCTTTCTAGTAATTTTACCTCTCTATATTGATTCTCCTGCAAATGCAACAAATCCACATCAAACTCTTTGTATAATCTGTAAGAAAAGACTTGTTTCTAGTCATATGCCTAGAGCATCCACTGTCAAAAATTCCTTGATCCTGTAAAGTATATTGTGGATTACCCTGCACTCAAAATAAGAGAATTAGTTTCTCTTAGGGACCCAAGCCATTACTGACTTGAGTGCTGCCTGTCGATTCTACCATAGTCAAATCTTTTAGGCATGTATGATCCACTGTCTTTAGAGATATGGTCAATAACATTTCCTGTTGGTCTCCAATCTAGCATGCTGCGGACTTAACACATTTCCCCATATCCCACTCAGCACTAAATACTGCTTTGGCCTGCTCGTAGTAACATGTAAACCCTTACGCTGTTTTCTAACTTTACATTAAGATTATAGGTTTTAGCTGCTGATTTTTAGTTAAAAGCCCTTCTTACTAGTGAATGTGTTTTAAAATAAGAATATGTTTTGGGTAATGCATCATTCACTTTTGATTTAGGGGCAACAGTATTAACAGGCCTGGCAGTACTAATTGATGTTGCTGCTCTTGGAGAGTTTTGCTTAGCAGCATTAACTGGTACTTGTCCTAACTTTGTGCAACTGCTGTTGGAACAAAATTCCTTTTAGGTGTGGTAACTTCTCAGCAACTTCAGCTTTGAATATTCTTGAGAGATAACTTCACATGAATTTCCAATTGGACTGATGAGTTTCTAAAACTTATCATAGGAGTTTATCCGTCCGTTAAGTCTTGATGGCAGCAAAATTCTCATCTTGGCTGCTTCAGTATGGTTTTCTGCATTTTCTTTGATTCTTTGTTGCCTCCAAACCTAGCCTTGATTGCTTCCCATAAGGTCTTTGCATCCTTGATTCCATAAAACTTCAATACGTGCTCATCAGGAATGGCCAACAACGGTGCTTGTTGCTTTATTCATTCTTTCTTGCTTGCTTTTGTTCAGCAGTTTTAAAGGATGAGACCTTCAGTACCAGCTCTAGCTGATAGCAAATAGCAGGTGCATCACCATTCACAATAACCTCTCAAAGAGCATAATCAGTGTGAGTGAGATATTGCTCCATTCTTATGCTCTAGAGATATAGTTCTCTGTTTTAAGTATTGGTAAGTTTTAGTATGACACTGTTTGGGTAGTTTATAATTGTGACTCCATCTGTTTCTTTATAGTTAAACAGATCTGTGTAGATATAGTTGTTCTCTTATTCAATGTTTCTCAAAAACGCTTGATATCACTTAGTTGATCCATTTTGAATAGATCTTACTTAGCTTGTTAAAGCTTAGTTGTGTTGGATAGATCCTAAAAACAACTATAGTAGAAACTAAGATTGAGAATATCACAAAACTATGCGGGTAACTAGTTGGCTAATACTAGATGAACAATAAAAAAAGGAAACAACTTTTACTAAACTTTCAGCTAATTATAAAAGATCACTCTGATTAGTGATATGTTACAAAATAACATTGAAGATACAAATATCATAGTGTACTCCATAGCCATTAGGCCTAGGGCTCCCTTTTATACACCAAGAGTGTCCTACAAGGCTTACAATAACTTTACTAACTTTCTGTTCGTTTCTATAACTACATAATCTCCTAAACAATTAAGTTATATTATCTTCTGTTCTTATAACTATATACTTATATTCGTATAGTTACGAATGTGAATACACGTGACCGACACGACTCATGAATACGCACGCAAAATATTAATAAAACACAAGTATAATATAATCTCGTTGACAATGTAGAGGAAGGGAACAAAATAGAGATGGTACGTAAGGGTAATTTGACAAAATTTTTATGGTGACTACTCCCAGCATGGCATGGTCTTTCCTGAATTATACATAAGTGATCAGGCTATGCATAATTTAGGAACTAACGATAAAATGCTCATTTCGTCAAACTAATGGTATTTTTTTAAAAAAAATCTTATACGGTATAAACGATATAGTTTATAAGGTAGCAAAACAGTTCGTGGTAATGAAAACAAGGTAGTTTATATAATGACACAAGATATTTTGTAAGATAACGGGAAATGTTTTATAATGTGAAAACAAAATATTTTACGAGAAAGTTACGTGATGGTTTATAATGTAATGGTAACAAATGGTTTACAAGCTGACAACCCAACAGTTTATAAAGTGGCAACGTAATGGTTTATAAAAGACACGAAGTAGTTCATAAGATGATAATGACATAGTTCATAAATTGACAGCGAAATAGTTTATAAATGACAACGAAATAATTCATGAGGTGACAACGAAATAGTTTGTAAGATGACTACAAAGTAATTTATAATAGGGTAGCAAAAGAGTTTATAATTAACCGTAAAATAGGTTATAAGATGGGAACGAGTTAGTTCATTAATTGATGGTCAGATAAGTTATGAGGTAATAGTAGGATAATTATAAAATGTTGACAAAATGGTTTATAGAATGATATCAAAATAGTTTATAAGGTGTTAAAATAAACAAGAAGCTATCAGCATACGGTTTGTAGACTGGTGGTAAAATAGTTTATAATGCGACAACAACTATGTTTATAAGACGGCACTAAAATGGTTCATAGGATACCATCTAGTTAGTTTATAACAGTAAGACAGTTTATATAATAATAATGAAATGGGTTGTAAGACGGTAACAAACTCAAGGAGTAGCTTACATACATTTACTAGAGAATTAAAGTGAAACTGACAAAATCATCATGACACAAATTGAACAAAGGATTTAGGAAAATCCACACAATACACGAAATTCACAGGAAAGTACTAGTGAAAAACTCTTAGAGATTACGGTCTAAATCTACTTAGGTTTCACTAGATAAGGAAAAATCTCTCCTTAAGTATCAGCGTTATCTTTGACGGCGTTAGAGTTCCTACGAGTTTTAACCTCCTAAATACGGTTCGCATGGTTCAAATTTCTAATTTTCCACTGCGGCCTCTAAGTCATTATTGAAATGGGTGTCCTACAATTTCTACTCACATGGCCAACACTCTTGTAGTTATTGAACTTCAAAGTGCATGGTCCAGTGTGGTTCAACTTATGTTTGTTTTAGAAGGGAAATTTTGCTACATATCTGTTCTTGTAATTTGGTTTAGCAATGTAAGCTCTCACGGTCTTTTGTCATTTATTTTGTTGTTGGCATTCCTTACTACCTTGGTTTCCTAACGTACGACCTAATCCATTTAGTCGCGAGCCATGTGGATTCTTTCCTCCTAGACAGCAATACCTTCGATAGCATTAGCAATTCGTTGGGTTACAATACACTCGATCCTTGTGGAATTCATTCCTTGTCTTGTCGTTGGTATTTACTTCAAAATCGAACGGGGTAAAGAAAATGAAATAAGTCGAATTTCAAAAGTCGTGTTTCCTAAAAATGGGATGTTATGAGGTGATGGGTTAAAGTTGTGTGCGAATTAATCGGCATGCTCCTAGGAGTTACGAGAAGTAAGAGAAATTAAGATGTAACGAGATGACATAAATGTTTCAACAGTATGGGACAGGTGTTCAAAGTAGTATCCTCAGTCGAATAGTATGATAATAAGTGGGGTCGGCAGACTGTAACGGGTTTCAAAGTTATGTAAAACGATACAATGTAAGGTCAAGAAAAGTTTTTAAGACCATCGCATTACTCACGATGTTTAAGAATAAACGAGACCATTGTGTCACTCACAATGTAATAGGAAGATTTAGGGACCATTATGTCACTCACAATGTCTTAGAAAGGAATTTAGTATTTATATAGCCAACTTCTATATAAACAAGTGGGGAATATACGTAAGGAAAATGTAAACGCACAGAAAAGATAAACGCGAGATAAACGTAAGCTCATATCAGAATAAAGCTCAAGGGCAAAAATAAACGCAAAGCAACATAAATGCAGGGAATGATAAACGCAAGGCAGAGGTAAACCCATATCATAGGATGCTCAAGGCAAAATGATACTCACGTATACGCCATAGCAAAAGCACGTATAAGGCACACATAAAAGCACGTAAGGATCACATACTGGTTATAGATCAGACCTAGATATTCTACCTGGTTCTCTATAACTTTGGCTCTGAAAACCAATCTGTCACACCCCCAGACGGAGCCTGGACGAAATACGTGTCCGAGGGCATGACGTCATAATATACATCACACAAAGCACGAGAGAACGACCACTATTGGACGTTTTGAAAATCATAACTCGTTGCATTATTTAAAAATAGATAAGTTTTAAAAGATTCAAAAGAAATTAAACATTTGCAGAAGCGTAAGTAAAACGTAGTGGAAACATAATTTGGTTTTCAAAAGACAACCAGTATGAATGAGAAATAAAGTCTTGATAAATAGTTTCATATTGCACGTAGACTCCACTTAGTACGTCAATGAAGTCCAAAGCTAATCACCTGAGAAAAACATGCTAAAACGGTCAACATAAAGTTGGTGAATTCATAGGTTTAAGTAAAGCATTTGCAAGAATCAAAAGTGTTTAGTGAATACTGCTTCACTCACAGTATTATGAAAAGTATTTAGTAATTTGAAACGTTCAATGAAAGTAGTGTGGACCACAAGTTATAAAACGCATGTGACAGTTATAACAGATACAACTTCACATAAAAGGTATTTTCAGTTGCCCTAAGCTCATGACACCGAAGCTCAATTTAAAGTAACATATTATATGCCAAACAAGAAAATAACTGCCCTAGAGGTATCTGACCAAGATCACCTAGTGAAATCCGACATGGTATATATCCGTTTGTTCGTGTCTCCCGAATCTAGTAAGCGCTACTTACCCGGATATGGAAAATAAGTCCCAATAGATCTATTTAAAACACTCGTGCTCACTTAACCAGTATGGTCGGTTAAGAAATTAACGGTTCTTGATAGTTCGGGCATTAGTGGTCTATTCGCAACTTAGGCAACACGTAATCAGGAAAAGGTAACGTAAAGTAACTGTGTCCAACGTAAAAGTAACCAACGCATTTCCAAAAGAAAGGCTTTAAGAAATTGCATCCATTAGTAAAACAAAGTGTAATATCAATCATGTAACCGAGTTTGCAAACGAACATTTATAAAAGTTTGAAATCATTAGAGTAAACAAGTTTGTAAACGAGCATGTTCTCACCCCAAAAGTTATAAGGTTAATATAAAACAAGTAAAACGTGGGGCTATGAACTCACCTTAAGCAAACGGTGAGATAGTGAATCAACGAGGAGAACAAAGTAACCGAACGCCTCTAACCGCGCCCTAATTATAAGACGCGCCTTAGAACGAGAAATATTAACGAAACGTTGCATAAACGTTTATAAAAGAACTAGACATCCATATGTGTTTGTGCTTTAGTATATTTAACAAAAACGTGTCTTTACGAACTCATTAGGTTTATATAATGTTACGCCATTCTTACGAAAAGTTGCCATTTTCAGAAAGTTACTATTTTAGGAAACTTTTATTTTCGGAAATTTTTAAGTTTTGGGATGTTAATACCGACCCCTATAATCGTAGTGTCCATATAACCATAAACGTACTAACGAAACTCTTAACGCTAACATTTCATTTCTATCTCGCTAGTTCATACTAACTTGCTATTTTGAGTAACGTGCAACGGTATCACTTTATCAATATTAGAAAACTCCTAATCCTTCATAATAAGATCAAATCACTACATTATTTTCTAAGGATTTCGAAACCTAAACGGACCTAAGCCGCTTGAAAACGTTTTAATATATAAAATTATATGTCCGAAAATAACTTGACGAAAACTAGGTCTATCTATAAAAATAGTTTATAAAGTATTTTATACATTTAAGTATATAATCTCGCGTAATTCATAACTCCTTCGTTATTAATTGAAAAATTACTATTCTTATCGTTTTAGAATCCTAAAAATATGTGTTATCTATGAAAAATAATAAACTTTACATTTTAGAAGTATTTTATAACTTGTTGTTATAAAGTCTCTTTTATAACGCGTATAACTCGTAAACTACGTATCTTTTTCGTTATTAATCCGTTTTTCGAGTTTCTTACCTTTTTGAATCGTCATGAGACGTACTATTTTAAAAATATTTAAAATGAACTTGGTCATGTGTCGGAATTTAACCTGAAAGTTTGGATTATTTTTCAATAAAGACATGTTTATTTTTAAAACCTGTTTTCTGTATATTTAGTTTAATCATCGTGTTACATGACAATTACAAATCTCAACTTAATGTCTCAACACACCTAGAGTCCTAGTCCTGAATTATACATATTTTTGGTCCAAGTATAAGATCACAAGTTCAACATAACTTCATTTTGATCATGATTTGTATAAGTAAACTTTTTATAACAAACTAGTTTTATATATATAGTTTATATAAATGATTTTTATACCATAAACCCCCCCATATGGGTACACACTTGTATTTTCCAATATAAAAAATGTATACCAATAACATAACATATGTAAAAGTGTACAAAACCATAATCACAAGTATAAGCTCATTTTCCATGATTAAAAGTATCCTAATGGTGATTTTTGCTACGTAGAATATATATACTCATAAAATTACAAATGTAAATTCATAAAGGGTTTTAGATAACCTTAGTGTGATGTAATATGATGACCAATAAAATCTAAACCCTTGTTTAGATTATAAACCCTAGCTTTCACAACCCCAAGAAAAACCCGAATACACATTAAAACACCCTATCTTCCTTTTCCTTGCTTTAATCCTTGTAAAGGTTTAACCAAGCCTTTAAACTTCCTTGGAATATCTTAGATATAGTGTAGGGATGTTTGTAAATGTGTTATATAAATTTTGTATGGATTTAGTATGAAAATAGTGGTGAGCCGTGGGCTTTAGGGACAAAAGGAGAGAATTGTGTTTGATTTTTATCAAGGAAATGACTTGTGTATGTTACTTACTAGTGTGCAAGACTTATATGCAAAGAAGACTAGTCAATAACACTATTAGGGATCACAAACAAGATGAGGGAAATGAGGAAGACCATGTTGGTCAAAGGAAACAAGTGATGGCTAGTTTTTAATGAGGTTGTGTTGTACAAAGACTAAGTTGAAAAAAATTGATAACTCCTTGACCCTAAATGTTGTTGTAGCCGTAGGTTGGGGGAAATTTTTCTAGATGGCTTTTGGTCCTTAGCAAAATATCTTGTATTATTTCCATGTTACAACTTGTAATTTAATATGTAAAGGTAAAGTATAGTTGTAATACTTGAAATGTATATAGTTCTAACTTGTTTGTTTTATATACCATGGACTAACAACATTAACTTAGGGTAATGTTTATAATTAAAACTTTTAGTATTGGTGTAAAATATTAGAATTTTGTTGAAGGCGTAGATTAATTAATGTGGTTCCGGGTATGCCTAAACGTAATTTTATCGCGAAACGTAACCAATTTACGTAACTATTAAAAATAAAATGAACAAAGTTAATAATTATCCTCAAAAATAATTTACTTAATCACTTGCTTGATGTCATCAATTGAATTGTTTGATGCCCTGTTTTCATTGAATGATTAATTTTTTGCTTACGCTATTAACTTAACAGATTACGGTTTTAAAAAGCAAATGCGTACCAATGCTAAATACATAGTGAATTTGTGACGTCGTAAATGACCCTAAACATGGAGTGTTATAGTATCCCCAAGTTTAAGTGATATTGTGTCCTCAAGGCTTAAGACGCGGCACTTGACGATGGTGCGGTCTTTGTGAAGAGGTGTGGATCATTTCTTCCGGAATTGGGTCTTCGAGTTACCATTGTGAACTCAGGACCTATCTTGAGTTCGTCGAACCTTGATTATTGGAATGCGGCTTCGCTTCAACCGTTTAACTTCTTGATCCATGATCTCTACAGGTCTCTTGACAAATTGAAGCTTGTCATCAAAGTGAAGTCCATCCAATGGAACGGCTAATGGTTCGTTGGCATAACACTTTTTCAAGTTGGATACATGGAACGTATTGTGTACCCTGCTTAGCTCTTGTAAAAGCTATAGATTATATGCAACAGATCCAACCTTTTTCAACACCTTGAATGGTCCAACGTACCTAGGGTTTAACTTCCCCCGTTTGCCAAAACGTACGACCCCCTTCTCCAACGGCTGAAGAAATTTAAGAATAACTGTATCCCAACTCGAAATTCCAACGGTTTACGCTTTAGCATCCGCGTAAAACTCTTTTTCGATCGCGAGCAGCTTGCATTCTCTGCTTGATTTGAACAATCTTCTCAGTTGTTTCTTGCACTATTTCTGGACCAGTGAGTTAAACTTCTCCAACTCGGCCCCCAACACACAGATCTCGTGAACGACACTTCTCGACCGTAAGTTGCTCTCAAATGGTGCAGCCTTTGATGCTAGGTGATAGCTATTGTTATACGAGACCGACTAATGGAAAATGGTTAACCCAACCCTTTCCAAAGTCGATTGCATAAGCACGCAACATATCCTCGAGAGTTTGAATAGTCCTCTCGCTTTGTCCGTCTATTTATGGATGGTACGCAGTACTCATATCCAGACTAGTACCCAAAGCATTCTAAAGTGACTTCCAGAAATTTGATGCGAACCTAGGGTCACGATCACAAATAATCGAGAGAGGTATTCCATGCCTCGTGACCACATCCTTTAGGTACATTCTTGCAAGTTTATCCATCAAATCAGTCTCTCTCATCGGTACAAAGATTGCAGACTTAGTGAGTCGGTCAACAATCACCCAAATGGTGTCGTAACCTTGTGACGACTTAGGAAGCTTCATGACAAAATCCATAGTGATGTTGTCCCATTTCCATTAAGGTATATCAGGTTATACCAACAATCCTGATGGCCTTTGATGTTCTTCCTTGACCTTGGCAAAAGTCAAACATTTGCTAACATAGGTGGCGATGTTTGGCTTCATATTGGGCCACCAATATAGCTTTTTTATACCTTGGTACATCTTTTCAGAACCCAGATGGATAGAATACTTAGACTTGTAGGACTCTCGCATGATCACAGTTCTCAAATCACCATAGCCTGGCAACAAAATCTGCCATTTAGACATAGAGTTCTTCCGCGCGGGTTCCAAATTTTCAAGTCCAAAGCTTCTAGGATCTTTAGAATTTTCAAGTAAATACTAAACATCTAAATTCTTGATTGGTTCTTGGTTTTCGTGCTTTAGTTTGGCATCCAAAATTTGTTTGGGAAGATTCCAAAACCTATAGTCAGACTTAAGGCTCGAACCTTAATGGTGGCTCTCGTTCTTCCTATTAATGGCCCTTATTCAGTGTGCTTTTTTTCTCTTGATATTGTTGTCACTTCCTTCGGGTCAGCGACAACATTTGCTTTCCCTGGGTCATAACGAATCTTGTAATCATAATCACTAAGCAATTCTAACCAACGACGTTGCCTTATATTCAGCTCCTTTTGATTAAGAATGTGTTGTAGACTCTTGTGATCCATGAACACCGTACACTTGGTTTCGTACAAATAGTGTCTCCAAAGTTTCAGAGAAAACACTACCGCTCCAAGTTGGTTCAAATCTTGAGGTCGTGTATAGTTCTTCTCTGATTTTTCAGTTGGCGTGATGCATAAGCAATCACAATTATCTTTTTGCATCATAACAGCACCCCAAACATCTTGATCGAATTTGCATCGCATACACGATAAAATCTTTCGCTTCTTTAGGTTAAAGGCCAGAATTGGTGCACTACACAACTTCTGCTTCAACAGTTGGAACGCTGTTTCTTGTTTGTCACCCTACTCAAACTTGACCTTCTTCTGAGTGAGCTTGGTCATTGGTTTGGCAATCTTCGAAAATCCTTCGATGAATTACTGCGTAATACCTGCATGACCTAAATTTAAACGAATCTCCTTTTGGTGACTTAAGAGATGCCAATCTTTAATGGATTTCGATCTTGGCAGGGTCCACCGTGAATACCTTGGCTCTCATTCACGTGGACCGAGGGAACTGTACTTTAGATCTAAATTCACACTTGGAAAATTTGGCATACATCTACTCTTTATTAAGCAACTCTTAAGATTAACGTATGGTTGATCTTCGTTGTTCTGCTTGTTCTTCGAATATATCAGAATTTCATCTAAGACTATTACGAGATTTTATCCAAATATGGTTTGCACACCCGATTCATAAGGTCCATGAATACGGAGGTGCGTTTGTCAAACCAAATGGCATAACTTGAAATTCATAATGGTCGTAACGGGTTCTAAAAGCGGTCTTCAAAATGTCTTCTTCTCGTGAAACCATCTGTTGTGATTACGACTTTAGGTCAATCTTCGAGTAGAACCCTCGACCTTGAAGTTGATCAAATAAATCATCAATTCTTGGGAGCGGATAACGGTTCTTCACCGTTAATTTATTTAATTCCCAGTAATCAATGCACATTCAAAACGATCCGTCCTTCTTCTTGACAAACAAGACCGGAGCTCCCCAAGGTGAGGAACTAGGTCTTATAAAGCCTTTGTCAGATAGTTCTTTCAGTTGCTCCGACAACTCTTTTATTTCATAAGGTGCCAATCGATAAGGCGCCACCGAGGCTACGGGCTGCTAGCACACGGTTTCAAAATCGAATTTGAAATTCCACTTGTCGAGTCGGAGGAAGACCCGGCAAGTCCTCAAGGAATACATCAAGAAAATCTCGGACGATTGTTACGTCTTCAAGTCTCTTCTTCTCTGACTTTTCTTCCGTCTCCTTTGTATTAATGTTTGCCAAAAAGACTGGACATCCTTTTAGCATGTATTCTTGTGTTTTGGTGTACGAGATAATGTGCAGACGAGCCTCGTGTCCCTGGTTGCTTCCGTCACCATGAACAATTAATGTTTCATTTCCCCAGGGGATACGAACGATCTTCTCGGCACACACAATGATTGCTTGGTACTTTACCAACCAATCCATACCAATTATAGCGTCGAAACTACCAAGTTCTACGGGCATTAAGTCTATGTTGAATGGGTGGTTCAGGATATTTAATGTACAACCCCTAAGGATAGTGTTCAACCCAATTATTCTCTCGTCGGCTAGTTTAACGTCATAATAGTGATCTAATGCAGTGGATACAAAACTTCTATCGGCACCAGTATCAAATAAGATAGAAGCATAGCGGTTGTTTAGAAGGAACGTACCCGTCACGACGTTGGAGTCTGGGTTTGTCCCTGCATGCCCTACCGCATACACCTTGGCTGGAGCATTGCCACCTCCAACTTGGTTACCCTGGTTGTTGTTGTTCTTCAGCTTTAGACATTCCCTCTTAAAATGTCCTTGAACTCCACACTCAAAACAAGTAGGCTTCTGACCCGACCCAGTGCCCCTCTGATGGTTAGCATTGTTAGCATTTGCCGTACTTCTACAGTCACGAGCAAAATGGCCAACTTTGTTGCATTTGTGGCATTTAGGAGCACATGGACCATCGTGGTGATAATTGCATTTTGAGCATAGGGGTTTAGATCCCCCATATTGTTTCTTCTCAACAGTCCCTGCAGCATAAGCCCTGCCGGTGTTCTGCCTCTTGTTTTGGTGGTGTTGTTGTGGTTGTTGGTTATTATCTGGCTTTCTCTTGTTCTCTGTCTGACGGTCAGCAAAAGTGCGGATTCTCTTATCCATCACTTCGATTGCCATTTCAGTTGCCTCTTGCATTGTCTTAGGCTTGGATGCTACTACACTTCCGTGGATCATGTCGGGTAAGCCACCGACATATTTCTCAATCTTGTCAGATTCTTCAGGAAACATTCTACCACACAGCAGTGCCAGTTCCTGAAAACGTTGGTTGTACCCTATCACATCGGTACCTTTCACTTTCAATTCCCACAGTTCGACTTTGAGTTTCTTAATCTCGGTCCTTGGGCAGTACTTGTCAGTTATTTTCTTCTTCAGTTCAGTCCAGGTCATTGCATAAGCAATGTCATTACCAACAGTCCTAACGTGGGAGTTCCACCACGTTAGAGCATTTCCCAGAAGAGTACAAGTGGAGAACTTGATTTGGTTTTCCACAGAACAGTTGCTTATGCGGAACACAGTTTCCATTTTCTCAATCCATTAAGTCAATTCGACAACTCCTTATGTGCCTTTGAAATTTAGAGGTTGGCACTTCATGAAGTCTGGGTAATTGCACTCACGAGTGGCTCGCTCGTTTCTCCTAGCACCAGTTCCTGAATTGTGGCTGTCGACGCTATTCGTGTTTGCATCACGTGCTGCCAAAGTGGCAGTAACGCCTTGGTTAATCATTGCCTGAAGTTGGGCATTAGTGACAGATGTGGTGTTGGTTGTTTCTGGGGCTATGTTTGACCTCGTGGCTCGTTTTGGTGCCATTTTCTTCAAATCACAAGAAAATATAATACCCGTTAGATTTTGTAAAATCATAACCATGACATGACATATGCACAATAAGTAAAGTGAGATCACATCACACAGTAAAATATACAACTGAATTGTAATCAACAAAGATATAACCAAATCGACATTTATTCACAACAAATTCAATTACAGACATGACATAATACCACCATTCCATATATAATTGGAAAACATACATGACTGGTTCAGATACAAAATGATCACAATGATTAGGTTACAAGATAAAAGAATATATACAACCTAAAGCCATACAAGTCGGGATTAAACCCGTAGTACTTAGTAGGCTGTATAAAACAACTAGCCATAACAGAATCTAGGAACTGCTACCAGCCTCCTTCGGTAGCTCTGGCTGTGCAGGACCTTTGGCGGGTCCCTGCTGTCTCTCAAACTCTGTCATCTGAGTCTGAAGTCTCTTTATCAGCTTCAGTGCCTCTGTGAGCTGCTTCTGCCTCCTGTGATCTGCCGCCAGCATCTCTGTAATCATCGTCTATCTCCTACAATCTGCTGACTGTAACTCTCTAATTTGTGATAGCTGAGCTAACACTGTGGTACGTAGCGACATAACCTCTGCACGTGCAAGATCACTCGCATCCATAGATCGTCCCCAAGCCTCTCGGGACATCCTAGCCTCGGTCTCTATGAGTCTAGCAGTACGTGCATGAGCACGCCTATCCCTAAACAACATGTTGAGCCGACCAGCCAATAGCTGTCGCCTAGACTGCTCATCATGTAACCTCGTATAAATCTCATCCGTGTCCTGCCTAACCCTAGTCTCAAACGCTGTCATATGTCGACCCAACTCTGTGTCAGTACTAATTGGTGCCCCCTGCAGGGTCTCAACTATCTCATCTCATGATTCGGTGATCCCATATCCAACATCTCTCTCTGGATCACGCCTGATCTCCCTATCCATAGTAGCTACAAAACCATAGTCTGCCCTAAGATCTCTAGCCGGTCTAGCAGCAGCAGCAGACGAGCTCTCTCCGACCTCGTATGCAGGACCAAGAGCGATACCTAACCTCTTTCGAGGCGGTAAGGTAACCTTGGGTCTGTCCTCTCTACGGTCAATAGAGAGTAAATGCAAGGGTGGTGTCCCTGATGATGGTGCAGCTGGTCTGGTGTGGGAGAGTATGATGGGTGGTGGTAATGGTAGTGAATGGGAAGTAGATGCGGCCTCGGCTCTCAGCCGGATCATAGCAGCTTGATAACCCAACGGACGAATAGGACTAGTAGGTGGTGATGGAGATAACACAGGTACTAGTGATGATACTGGTAGTGGTGGTAAGGGAATCTGAGGTAGTGGTGGTGAAGGTATCTGGGGAAGTGGTGATGACCATGGGGAGAGCGATGATGATGGTGGAGTAGATATAACGAGAAGTCTGGCAACCTCTGCATCGGACTCATCGGTCTCGAATGGCTCTGTCTCCTCGGCAGATGGGGCCTGATCAGCAGCTGGTAAAGCAACAACCGCAGAGTCGGCAGGAGCTGGGTGCTCCTCCTCCTCGTCATCAGCCTCAATATCAACCTCCTCATCCTCATCATCATCAGATGGCTCATCCTCATCATCGTTTTCATCTCCTCCGTCAGCAGGATAATCGACATGATCCTCCTCAGGGTCCTCTTCGTCATCCTCCTCTGGGTCCGCCTCAGGATCGGACTCCGGAACATAATTTGGTGACTGAGCAGTGGGTAAGGCAGCAGCATGCAGTGGCTGTTCCTCAGCCAGAAACACCTCGTCCTCCTGCGGCATATACTCAAGATATACCGGCTCTGTGATAAAAGCTGGTAGGGGTGGTGACTGTGGCTCCTCGGGGCCAGGTATGTAGTCTGGTGATGGCGAGGCCTGTAAGGCGACCTGCACATACGGGTCATCTAGCATCCAGGGCAATCCCTCGTGCTCAGGTCCAACAACTCCTGGTGATCCAATGTCTGATAAGTCCTCAAACGGACTGGATATCTCCGTGTGTGTGACCCCTGATTCATCTGAATCTGACATGACTGTATCTGAAAATCCAAAATAGCTTATATTAGTATTTAATATAAGACCCTTATAGTAATATACATTTGTATAATAACATGTATATCAATCAAGAATGCATCTAGTCTAACCAACTAATGCAACAACTAGTGTATGCATAAATGTATGCACGTATGTATGACCCGTGCAAACCCCTTTTGTGTATGCAATGTTTGAAAACGGTTATAGTGTAACATCCGGCAATTTTGGGAATTTTAAATGACTATTTTAAACTTTGACCTTTCAGGTCCGATCTTGCTTTTTGACTTATGATCTTTTATCGTCACATAAAAACGATTACCGCGTAACTGGTAAAATTTTCAGAACAAATTTTAAATAATAAATCATATTTATTATTACATCTCTCAAGGGAAAGTTATTTTTAACTTATTTGATTCGAAAAAAAAAAGATCTATATATAAATTCATAGTTGATTTATCAAAAACGAACCACAAAAATCATGTTTTCATGATTCGGACTCTAAAGCAATTTGATGTGAAATGATATTCCAGACAACTTTTCAGTTTTACCCGAGACCTGAAAACAGTCAGAAGGTGACTGAAATGCCCTCGCAAGATTTAGAAGCGGGAAAATAATTAAATTATATTTAATTATCACGTTTTATTAAATAAAAATATTTAATAAAATACTTAGCATTTTAATTAAAAGCGTTTTTGAAAACGCGAATATTCGAGTTGAAATCCATTTTTATTCTCTGGAAACAAGACGTTAACCATTCACTAAATAAATAACGAATAATTATAAACATATGAAAAAATAGTTAATATGAAATAATATCAGATAAATCTACTCATTTTATACGGAAAATAATTAGAAAACAATGCGGGCAAAGTTTCGAGATTTGAATCGTCCGTTAAGTCGCTCAAACGAGTCCCAAACCGATAGTTATAAAAACCTTATTAAAAAGTTACACAATAAACCCTCAACTATTAAACATATTACATTTAGTTTAAAAGTTTTATATAAATATAAAACTTATTTTCTTTTTCATTCCATCTCTCAAATATACACACACACAAATACTTATACTCTCATCATCTCCCTCCTCTCTCTCCCTCAATATCCGGCCGCCGCCGCCGAAAAAGTTTTCCGGCGGGTATTCCGGCCAAGTCCAAAGAGGATCTTCGCTACCCGATCTATTCGATCCCTAACACCACGCGCCGCCACGCGTACTCCCCACCACTCACGCACCGCCGCTGCCTCCCCACTCTACCTCCACACCACAGCCAC